>CATIWC010001805.1:0-255244 GCA_948472305.1 Vicia faba | reverse complement strand
TTGATTTACTTCGCTTATTGCTTAATTAGACAACCTCTTATGTGATGTCTTGATTCACTTAGCCTATTGCATGTTTAGGTGAACCTTATTTGATGTCTTGATTCATTGTCATATTGCTTGTTAAGGAGAATACTTAATGTGATGTCTTGATTAACTTTCCTATTGAATGTTAAGGTAAAGTTTATGTGATGTCTTGATTAACTCCTATTGTTTGTTTAGGAATACTTATTGTTATTTCTTGACTGACTTTTCTATTGCTTGTTCAGGAATACTTACTTGTTGTGATGTCTCGATTCACTTTCCTATTACTTGTATAGGAATACTTGTTGTGATGTCTTGATTCACTCTTCATCTATTGCTTGTTTAGGAATACTTACTTGTTGTAATGTCTTGATTCACTTTCCTATTACTTGTATAGGAATACTTGTTGTGATGTCTTGATTCACTTTCCTATTATTTGCTTAGGTATACTATGTCTTGATTCACCTTTAGCCTACTGCGTTTTTAGGTACATTTTGTTGTAATGTCTTAATTCACTTCACCTATTGCTTGTTTATGCAAACTCTTATGTGTTATTCTTATTCACTAAGCCTATTGCATGTATAGGTGAACCTTTTGTGATGTCTTGATCTACTATCATACTCCTTACTTAGGAATACTTATTGTGATGTCTTGATTAAGTTTTCTATTGCATGTTTTGGTAAATTTTATGTAATGTCTTGATTCACTTTCCTATTGCTTATTAAGGAATACTTATTATAATGTATTGACTCACTTTCGTATTGCTTGTGAAAGAAGAATTGTTCTGATGTCTTGATTCACTTTCGTATAGCTTGTTTTGGAATAATTTTTATGATGTCTTAATTCACCCTTAGCATAATGCATGTTTAAGTACACTTGGTTGTGATGTCTTTATTCACTTCGCCTATTGCTTGTTTAGGTAAACTCATATGTGATGTCTAGATTCATATAGGCTAGTACATGTTTAGTTTAACCTTATGTGATATCTTAATTCACTGTTATATTGCTTATTTAGGAATACTTATTGTGATGTCTTGACTCACTTTCCTATTTCTTGTTAAGGAATTCTTATTATGATGTCTTGATTCACTTTCCTATTGCTTATTTAGGAATACTTATTGTGATGTCTTGATTAACTTTCCTATTGCGTGTTCAATAATACTTGTTGTGATGTCTTGATTTACTTCTCCTTTTGCTTGATTAGAAAACCTCTTATGTGATGTCTTGATTCACTTAGCCTATTGCATGTTTAGGTGAACCTTATTTGATGTCTTGGTTCATTTTCATATTGCTTGTTAAGGAGAATACTTAATGTGATGTCTTGATTAATTTTCCTATTGCATGTTTAGGTAAAGTTTATGTGATGTCTTGATTAACTCATATTGTTTGTTTAAGAATACTTATTGTTATTTCTTGACTAACTTTCCCATTGCTTGTTCAGGAATACTTACTTGTTGTGATGTCTCGATTCACTTTTCTATTACTTGTATAGGAATACTTGTTGTGATGTCTTGATTCACTATTCATCTATTGCTTGTTTAGGAATACTTACTTTTTGTAATGTCTTGATTAACATTCCTATTACTTGTATAGGAATACTTGTTGTGATGTCTTGATTCACTTTTCTATTATTTGCTTAGGTATACTTGTTACGATATCTTGATTCACCTTTAGCCTACTGCATGTTTAGGTACATTTTATTGTAATATCTTAATTCACTTCACCTATTGCTTGTTTATGAAAACTCTTATGTGTTATTCTGATTCACTAAGCCTATTGCATGTATAGGTGAACCTTTTGTGATGTCTTGATTTACTGTCATACTCCTTATTTAGGAATAATTATTGTGATGTCTTGATTAAGTTTTCTATTGCATGTTTAGGTAAATTTTATGTAATGTCGTGATTCATTTTCCTATTGCTTATTTAGGAATACTTATTGTAATGTATTGACTCACTTACGTATTGCTTGTGAAGGAAAAATTGTTCTGATGTCTTGATTCACTTTCGTATAGCTTGTTTTGGAATAATTTTTATGATGTCTTGATTCACCCTTATCCCAATCCATGTTTAAGTACACTTGGTTGTGATGTCTTTATTCACTTCACCTATTGCTTGTTTAGATAAACTCTTATGGGAAGTCTAGCTTCACATAGGCTATTACATGTTTAGTTGAACCTTATATGATATCTTAATTCACTGTTATATTGCTTGTTTAGGAATACTTATTGTGATTTCTTGACTCACTTTCCTATTTCTTGTTAAGGAATACTTATTATGATGTCTTGATTCACTTTCCTATTTCTTATTTAGGAATACTTATTATGATGTCTTGATTTACTTTCCTATTGCATGTTCAGGAATACTTGTTGTGATGTCTTGATTTACTTCGCTTATTGCTTAATTAGACAACCTCTTATGTGATGTCTTGATTCACTTAGCCTATTGCATGTTTAGGTGAACCTTATTTGATGTCTTGATTCATTGTCATATTGCTTGTTAAGGAGAATACTTAATGTGATGTCTTGATTAACTTTCCTATTGAATGTTAAGGTAAAGTTTATGTGATGTCTTGATTAACTCCTATTGTTTGTTTAGGAATACTTATTGTTATTTCTTGACTGACTTTTCTATTGCTTGTTCAGGAATACTTACTTGTTGTGATGTCTCGATTCACTTTCCTATTACTTGTATAGGAATACTTGTTGTGATGTCTTGATTCACTCTTCATCTATTGCTTGTTTAGGAATACTTACTTGTTGTAATGTCTTGATTCACTTTCCTATTACTTGTATAGGAATACTTGTTGTGATGTCTTGATTCACTTTCCTATTATTTGCTTAGGTATACTATGTCTTGATTCACCTTTAGCCTACTGCGTTTTTAGGTACATTTTGTTGTAATGTCTTAATTCACTTCACCTATTGCTTGTTTATGCAAACTCTTATGTGTTATTCTTATTCACTAAGCCTATTGCATGTATAGGTGAACCTTTTGTGATGTCTTGATCTACTATCATACTCCTTACTTAGGAATACTTATTGTGATGTCTTGATTAAGTTTTCTATTGCATGTTTTGGTAAATTTTATGTAATGTCTTGATTCACTTTCCTATTGCTTATTAAGGAATACTTATTATAATGTATTGACTCACTTTCGTATTGCTTGTGAAAGAAGAATTGTTCTGATGTCTTGATTCACTTTCGTATAGCTTGTTTTGGAATAATTTTTATGATGTCTTAATTCACCCTTAGCATAATGCATGTTTAAGTACACTTGGTTGTGATGTCTTTATTCACTTCGCCTATTGCTTGTTTAGGTAAACTCATATGTGATGTCTAGATTCATATAGGCTAGTACATGTTTAGTTTAACCTTATGTGATATCTTAATTCACTGTTATATTGCTTATTTAGGAATACTTATTGTGATGTCTTGACTCACTTTCCTATTTCTTGTTAAGGAATTCTTATTATGATGTCTTGATTCACTTTCCTATTGCTTATTTAGGAATACTTATTGTGATGTCTTGATTAACTTTCCTATTGCGTGTTCAATAATACTTGTTGTGATGTCTTGATTTACTTCTCCTTTTGCTTGATTAGAAAACCTCTTATGTGATGTCTTGATTCACTTAGCCTATTGCATGTTTAGGTGAACCTTATTTGATGTCTTGGTTCATTTTCATATTGCTTGTTAAGGAGAATACTTAATGTGATGTCTTGATTAATTTTCCTATTGCATGTTTAGGTAAAGTTTATGTGATGTCTTGATTAACTCATATTGTTTGTTTAAGAATACTTATTGTTATTTCTTGACTAACTTTCCCATTGCTTGTTCAGGAATACTTACTTGTTGTGATGTCTCGATTCACTTTTCTATTACTTGTATAGGAATACTTGTTGTGATGTCTTGATTCACTATTCATCTATTGCTTGTTTAGGAATACTTACTTTTTGTAATGTCTTGATTAACATTCCTATTACTTGTATAGGAATACTTGTTGTGATGTCTTGATTCACTTGTCTATTATTTGCTTAGGTATACTTGTTACGATATCTTGATTCACCTTTAGCCTACTGCATGTTTAGGTACATTTTATTGTAATATCTTAATTCACTTCACCTATTGCTTGTTTATGAAAACTCTTATGTGTTATTCTGATTCACTAAGCCTATTGCAGGTATAGGTGAACCTTTTGTGATGTCTTGATTTACTGTCATACTCCTTATTTAGGAATAATTATTGTGATGTCTTGATTAAGTTTTCTATTGCATGTTTAGGTAAATTTTATGTAATGTCGTGATTCATTTTCCTATTGCTTATTTAGGAATACTTATTGTAATGTATTGACTCACTTACGTATTGCTTGTGAAGGAAAAATTGTTCTGATATCTTGATTCACTTTCGTATAGCTTGTTTTGGAATAATTTTTATGATGTCTTGATTCACCCTTATCCCAATCCATGTTTAAGTACACTTGGTTGTGATGTCTTTATTCACTTCACCTATTGCTTGTTTAGATAAACTCTTATGGGAAGTCTAGCTTCACATAGGCTATTACATGTTTAGTTGAACCTTATATGATATCTTAATTCACTGTTATATTGCTTGTTTAGGAATACTTATTGTGATTTCTTGACTCACTTTCCTATTTCTTGTTAAGGAATACTTATTATGATGTCTTGATTCACTTTCCTATTTCTTATTTAGGAATACTTATTATGATGTCTTGATTTACTTTCCTATTGCATGTTCAGGAATACTTGTTGTGATGTCTTGATTTACTTCGCTTATTGCTTAATTAGACAACCTCTTATGTGATGTCTTGATTCACTTAGCCTATTGCATGTTTAGGTGAACCTTATTTGATGTCTTGATTCATTGTCATATTGCTTGTTAAGGAGAATACTTAATGTGATGTCTTGATTAACTTTCCTATTGAATGTTAAGGTAAAGTTTATGTGATGTCTTGATTAACTCCTATTGTTTGTTTAGGAATACTTATTGTTATTTCTTGACTGACTTTTCTATTGCTTGTTCAGGAATACTTACTTGTTGTGATGTCTCGATTCACTTTCCTATTACTTGTATAGGAATACTTGTTGTGATGTCTTGATTCACTCTTCATCTATTGCTTGTTTAGGAATACTTACTTGTTGTAATGTCTTGATTCACTTTCCTATTACTTGTATAGGAATACTTGTTGTGATGTCTTGATTCACTTTCCTATTATTTGCTTAGGTATACTATGTCTTGATTCACCTTTAGCCTACTGCGTTTTTAGGTACATTTTGTTGTAATGTCTTAATTCACTTCACCTATTGCTTGTTTATGCAAACTCTTATGTGTTATTCTTATTCACTAAGCCTATTGCATGTATAGGTGAACCTTTTGTGATGTCTTGATCTACTATCATACTCCTTACTTAGGAATACTTATTGTGATGTCTTGATTAAGTTTTCTATTGCATGTTTTGGTAAATTTTATGTAATGTCTTGATTCACTTTCCTATTGCTTATTAAGGAATACTTATTATAATGTATTGACTCACTTTCGTATTGCTTGTGAAAGAAGAATTGTTCTGATGTCTTGATTCACTTTCGTATAGCTTGTTTTGGAATAATTTTTATGATGTCTTAATTCACCCTTAGCATAATGCATGTTTAAGTACACTTGGTTGTGATGTCTTTATTCACTTCGCCTATTGCTTGTTTAGGTAAACTCATATGTGATGTCTAGATTCATATAGGCTAGTACATGTTTAGTTTAACCTTATGTGATATCTTAATTCACTGTTATATTGCTTATTTAGGAATACTTATTGTGATGTCTTGACTCACTTTCCTATTTCTTGTTAAGGAATTCTTATTATGATGTCTTGATTCACTTTCCTATTGCTTATTTAGGAATACTTATTGTGATGTCTTGATTAACTTTCCTATTGCGTGTTCAATAATACTTGTTGTGATGTCTTGATTTACTTCTCCTTTTGCTTGATTAGAAAACCTCTTATGTGATGTCTTGATTCACTTAGCCTATTGCATGTTTAGGTGAACCTTATTTGATGTCTTGGTTCATTTTCATATTGCTTGTTAAGGAGAATACTTAATGTGATGTCTTGATTAATTTTCCTATTGCATGTTTAGGTAAAGTTTATGTGATGTCTTGATTAACTCATATTGTTTGTTTAAGAATACTTATTGTTATTTCTTGACTAACTTTCCCATTGCTTGTTCAGGAATACTTACTTGTTGTGATGTCTCGATTCACTTTTCTATTACTTGTATAGGAATACTTGTTGTGATGTCTTGATTCACTATTCATCTATTGCTTGTTTAGGAATACTTACTTTTTGTAATGTCTTGATTAACATTCCTATTACTTGTATAGGAATACTTGTTGTGATGTCTTGATTCACTTTTCTATTATTTGCTTAGGTATACTTGTTACGATATCTTGATTCACCTTTAGCCTACTGCATGTTTAGGTACATTTTATTGTAATATCTTAATTCACTTCACCTATTGCTTGTTTATGAAAACTCTTATGTGTTATTCTGATTCACTAAGCCTATTGCATGTATAGGTGAACCTTTTGTGATGTCTTGATTTACTGTCATACTCCTTATTTAGGAATAATTATTGTGATGTCTTGATTAAGTTTTCTATTGCATGTTTAGGTAAATTTTATGTAATGTCGTGATTCATTTTCCTATTGCTTATTTAGGAATACTTATTGTAATGTATTGACTCACTTACGTATTGCTTGTGAAGGAAAAATTGTTCTGATGTCTTGATTCACTTTCGTATAGCTTGTTTTGGAATAATTTTTATGATGTCTTGATTCACCCTTATCCCAATCCATGTTTAAGTACACTTGGTTGTGATGTCTTTATTCACTTCACCTATTGCTTGTTTAGATAAACTCTTATGGGAAGTCTAGCTTCACATAGGCTATTACATGTTTAGTTGAACCTTATATGATATCTTAATTCACTGTTATATTGCTTGTTTAGGAATACTTATTGTGATTTCTTGACTCACTTTCCTATTTCTTGTTAAGGAATACTTATTATGATGTCTTGATTCACTTTCCTATTTCTTATTTAGGAATACTTATTATGATGTCTTGATTTACTTTCCTATTGCATGTTCAGGAATACTTGTTGTGATGTCTTGATTTACTTCGCTTATTGCTTAATTAGACAACCTCTTATGTGATGTCTTGATTCACTTAGCCTATTGCATGTTTAGGTGAACCTTATTTGATGTCTTGATTCATTGTCATATTGCTTGTTAAGGAGAATACTTAATGTGATGTCTTGATTAACTTTCCTATTGAATGTTAAGGTAAAGTTTATGTGATGTCTTGATTAACTCCTATTGTTTGTTTAGGAATACTTATTGTTATTTCTTGACTGACTTTTCTATTGCTTGTTCAGGAATACTTACTTGTTGTGATGTCTCGATTCACTTTCCTATTACTTGTATAGGAATACTTGTTGTGATGTCTTGATTCACTCTTCATCTATTGCTTGTTTAGGAATACTTACTTGTTGTAATGTCTTGATTCACTTTCCTATTACTTGTATAGGAATACTTGTTGTGATGTCTTGATTCACTTTCCTATTATTTGCTTAGGTATACTATGTCTTGATTCACCTTTAGCCTACTGCGTTTTTAGGTACATTTTGTTGTAATGTCTTAATTCACTTCACCTATTGCTTGTTTATGCAAACTCTTATGTGTTATTCTTATTCACTAAGCCTATTGCATGTATAGGTGAACCTTTTGTGATGTCTTGATCTACTATCATACTCCTTACTTAGGAATACTTATTGTGATGTCTTGATTAAGTTTTCTATTGCATGTTTTGGTAAATTTTATGTAATGTCTTGATTCACTTTCCTATTGCTTATTAAGGAATACTTATTATAATGTATTGACTCACTTTCGTATTGCTTGTGAAAGAAGAATTGTTCTGATGTCTTGATTCACTTTCGTATAGCTTGTTTTGGAATAATTTTTATGATGTCTTAATTCACCCTTAGCATAATGCATGTTTAAGTACACTTGGTTGTGATGTCTTTATTCACTTCGCCTATTGCTTGTTTAGGTAAACTCATATGTGATGTCTAGATTCATATAGGCTAGTACATGTTTAGTTTAACCTTATGTGATATCTTAATTCACTGTTATATTGCTTATTTAGGAATACTTATTGTGATGTCTTGACTCACTTTCCTATTTCTTGTTAAGGAATTCTTATTATGATGTCTTGATTCACTTTCCTATTGCTTATTTAGGAATACTTATTGTGATGTCTTGATTAACTTTCCTATTGCGTGTTCAATAATACTTGTTGTGATGTCTTGATTTACTTCTCCTTTTGCTTGATTAGAAAACCTCTTATGTGATGTCTTGATTCACTTAGCCTATTGCATGTTTAGGTGAACCTTATTTGATGTCTTGGTTCATTTTCATATTGCTTGTTAAGGAGAATACTTAATGTGATGTCTTGATTAATTTTCCTATTGCATGTTTAGGTAAAGTTTATGTGATGTCTTGATTAACTCATATTGTTTGTTTAAGAATACTTATTGTTATTTCTTGACTAACTTTCCCATTGCTTGTTCAGGAATACTTACTTGTTGTGATGTCTCGATTCACTTTTCTATTACTTGTATAGGAATACTTGTTGTGATGTCTTGATTCACTATTCATCTATTGCTTGTTTAGGAATACTTACTTTTTGTAATGTCTTGATTAACATTCCTATTACTTGTATAGGAATACTTGTTGTGATGTCTTGATTCACTTGTCTATTATTTGCTTAGGTATACTTGTTACGATATCTTGATTCACCTTTAGCCTACTGCATGTTTAGGTACATTTTATTGTAATATCTTAATTCACTTCACCTATTGCTTGTTTATGAAAACTCTTATGTGTTATTCTGATTCACTAAGCCTATTGCAGGTATAGGTGAACCTTTTGTGATGTCTTGATTTACTGTCATACTCCTTATTTAGGAATAATTATTGTGATGTCTTGATTAAGTTTTCTATTGCATGTTTAGGTAAATTTTATGTAATGTCGTGATTCATTTTCCTATTGCTTATTTAGGAATACTTATTGTAATGTATTGACTCACTTACGTATTGCTTGTGAAGGAAAAATTGTTCTGATATCTTGATTCACTTTCGTATAGCTTGTTTTGGAATAATTTTTATGATGTCTTGATTCACCCTTATCCCAATCCATGTTTAAGTACACTTGGTTGTGATGTCTTTATTCACTTCACCTATTGCTTGTTTAGATAAACTCTTATGGGAAGTCTAGCTTCACATAGGCTATTACATGTTTAGTTGAACCTTATATGATATCTTAATTCACTGTTATATTGCTTGTTTAGGAATACTTATTGTGATTTCTTGACTCACTTTCCTATTTCTTGTTAAGGAATACTTATTATGATGTCTTGATTCACTTTCCTATTTCTTATTTAGGAATACTTATTATGATGTCTTGATTTACTTTCCTATTGCATGTTCAGGAATACTTGTTGTGATGTCTTGATTTACTTCGCTTATTGCTTAATTAGACAACCTCTTATGTGATGTCTTGATTCACTTAGCCTATTGCATGTTTAGGTGAACCTTATTTGATGTCTTGATTCATTGTCATATTGCTTGTTAAGGAGAATACTTAATGTGATGTCTTGATTAACTTTCCTATTGAATGTTAAGGTAAAGTTTATGTGATGTCTTGATTAACTCCTATTGTTTGTTTAGGAATACTTATTGTTATTTCTTGACTGACTTTTCTATTGCTTGTTCAGGAATACTTACTTGTTGTGATGTCTCGATTCACTTTCCTATTACTTGTATAGGAATACTTGTTGTGATGTCTTGATTCACTCTTCATCTATTGCTTGTTTAGGAATACTTACTTGTTGTAATGTCTTGATTCACTTTCCTATTACTTGTATAGGAATACTTGTTGTGATGTCTTGATTCACTTTCCTATTATTTGCTTAGGTATACTATGTCTTGATTCACCTTTAGCCTACTGCGTTTTTAGGTACATTTTGTTGTAATGTCTTAATTCACTTCACCTATTGCTTGTTTATGCAAACTCTTATGTGTTATTCTTATTCACTAAGCCTATTGCATGTATAGGTGAACCTTTTGTGATGTCTTGATCTACTATCATACTCCTTACTTAGGAATACTTATTGTGATGTCTTGATTAAGTTTTCTATTGCATGTTTTGGTAAATTTTATGTAATGTCTTGATTCACTTTCCTATTGCTTATTAAGGAATACTTATTATAATGTATTGACTCACTTTCGTATTGCTTGTGAAAGAAGAATTGTTCTGATGTCTTGATTCACTTTCGTATAGCTTGTTTTGGAATAATTTTTATGATGTCTTAATTCACCCTTAGCATAATGCATGTTTAAGTACACTTGGTTGTGATGTCTTTATTCACTTCGCCTATTGCTTGTTTAGGTAAACTCATATGTGATGTCTAGATTCATATAGGCTAGTACATGTTTAGTTTAACCTTATGTGATATCTTAATTCACTGTTATATTGCTTATTTAGGAATACTTATTGTGATGTCTTGACTCACTTTCCTATTTCTTGTTAAGGAATTCTTATTATGATGTCTTGATTCACTTTCCTATTGCTTATTTAGGAATACTTATTGTGATGTCTTGATTAACTTTCCTATTGCGTGTTCAATAATACTTGTTGTGATGTCTTGATTTACTTCTCCTTTTGCTTGATTAGAAAACCTCTTATGTGATGTCTTGATTCACTTAGCCTATTGCATGTTTAGGTGAACCTTATTTGATGTCTTGGTTCATTTTCATATTGCTTGTTAAGGAGAATACTTAATGTGATGTCTTGATTAATTTTCCTATTGCATGTTTAGGTAAAGTTTATGTGATGTCTTGATTAACTCATATTGTTTGTTTAAGAATACTTATTGTTATTTCTTGACTAACTTTCCCATTGCTTGTTCAGGAATACTTACTTGTTGTGATGTCTCGATTCACTTTTCTATTACTTGTATAGGAATACTTGTTGTGATGTCTTGATTCACTATTCATCTATTGCTTGTTTAGGAATACTTACTTTTTGTAATGTCTTGATTAACATTCCTATTACTTGTATAGGAATACTTGTTGTGATGTCTTGATTCACTTTTCTATTATTTGCTTAGGTATACTTGTTACGATATCTTGATTCACCTTTAGCCTACTGCATGTTTAGGTACATTTTATTGTAATATCTTAATTCACTTCACCTATTGCTTGTTTATGAAAACTCTTATGTGTTATTCTGATTCACTAAGCCTATTGCATGTATAGGTGAACCTTTTGTGATGTCTTGATTTACTGTCATACTCCTTATTTAGGAATAATTATTGTGATGTCTTGATTAAGTTTTCTATTGCATGTTTAGGTAAATTTTATGTAATGTCGTGATTCATTTTCCTATTGCTTATTTAGGAATTTATTGTAATGTATTGACTCACTTACGTATTGCTTGTGAAGGAAAAATTGTTCTGATGTCTTGATTCACTTTCGTATAGCTTGTTTTGGAATAATTTTTATGATGTCTTGATTCACCCTTATCCCAATCCATGTTTAAGTACACTTGGTTGTGATGTCTTTATTCACTTCACCTATTGCTTGTTTAGATAAACTCTTATGGGAAGTCTAGCTTCACATAGGCTATTACATGTTTAGTTGAACCTTATATGATATCTTAATTCACTGTTATATTGCTTGTTTAGGAATACTTATTGTGATTTCTTGACTCACTTTCCTATTTCTTGTTAAGGAATACTTATTATGATGTCTTGATTCACTTTCCTATTTCTTATTTAGGAATACTTATTATGATGTCTTGATTTACTTTCCTATTGCATGTTCAGGAATACTTGTTGTGATGTCTTGATTTACTTCGCTTATTGCTTAATTAGACAACCTCTTATGTGATGTCTTGATTCACTTAGCCTATTGCATGTTTAGGTGAACCTTATTTGATGTCTTGATTCATTGTCATATTGCTTGTTAAGGAGAATACTTAATGTGATGTCTTGATTAACTTTCCTATTGAATGTTAAGGTAAAGTTTATGTGATGTCTTGATTAACTCCTATTGTTTGTTTAGGAATACTTATTGTTATTTCTTGACTGACTTTTCTATTGCTTGTTCAGGAATACTTACTTGTTGTGATGTCTCGATTCACTTTCCTATTACTTGTATAGGAATACTTGTTGTGATGTCTTGATTCACTCTTCATCTATTGCTTGTTTAGGAATACTTACTTGTTGTAATGTCTTGATTCACTTTCCTATTACTTGTATAGGAATACTTGTTGTGATGTCTTGATTCACTTTCCTATTATTTGCTTAGGTATACTATGTCTTGATTCACCTTTAGCCTACTGCGTTTTTAGGTACATTTTGTTGTAATGTCTTAATTCACTTCACCTATTGCTTGTTTATGCAAACTCTTATGTGTTATTCTTATTCACTAAGCCTATTGCATGTATAGGTGAACCTTTTGTGATGTCTTGATCTACTATCATACTCCTTACTTAGGAATACTTATTGTGATGTCTTGATTAAGTTTTCTATTGCATGTTTTGGTAAATTTTATGTAATGTCTTGATTCACTTTCCTATTGCTTATTAAGGAATACTTATTATAATGTATTGACTCACTTTCGTATTGCTTGTGAAAGAAGAATTGTTCTGATGTCTTGATTCACTTTCGTATAGCTTGTTTTGGAATAATTTTTATGATGTCTTAATTCACCCTTAGCATAATGCATGTTTAAGTACACTTGGTTGTGATGTCTTTATTCACTTCGCCTATTGCTTGTTTAGGTAAACTCATATGTGATGTCTAGATTCATATAGGCTAGTACATGTTTAGTTTAACCTTATGTGATATCTTAATTCACTGTTATATTGCTTATTTAGGAATACTTATTGTGATGTCTTGACTCACTTTCCTATTTCTTGTTAAGGAATTCTTATTATGATGTCTTGATTCACTTTCCTATTGCTTATTTAGGAATACTTATTGTGATGTCTTGATTAACTTTCCTATTGCGTGTTCAATAATACTTGTTGTGATGTCTTGATTTACTTCTCCTTTTGCTTGATTAGAAAACCTCTTATGTGATGTCTTGATTCACTTAGCCTATTGCATGTTTAGGTGAACCTTATTTGATGTCTTGGTTCATTTTCATATTGCTTGTTAAGGAGAATACTTAATGTGATGTCTTGATTAATTTTCCTATTGCATGTTTAGGTAAAGTTTATGTGATGTCTTGATTAACTCATATTGTTTGTTTAAGAATACTTATTGTTATTTCTTGACTAACTTTCCCATTGCTTGTTCAGGAATACTTACTTGTTGTGATGTCTCGATTCACTTTTCTATTACTTGTATAGGAATACTTGTTGTGATGTCTTGATTCACTATTCATCTATTGCTTGTTTAGGAATACTTACTTTTTGTAATGTCTTGATTAACATTCCTATTACTTGTATAGGAATACTTGTTGTGATGTCTTGATTCACTTGTCTATTATTTGCTTAGGTATACTTGTTACGATATCTTGATTCACCTTTAGCCTACTGCATGTTTAGGTACATTTTATTGTAATATCTTAATTCACTTCACCTATTGCTTGTTTATGAAAACTCTTATGTGTTATTCTGATTCACTAAGCCTATTGCAGGTATAGGTGAACCTTTTGTGATGTCTTGATTTACTGTCATACTCCTTATTTAGGAATAATTATTGTGATGTCTTGATTAAGTTTTCTATTGCATGTTTAGGTAAATTTTATGTAATGTCGTGATTCATTTTCCTATTGCTTATTTAGGAATACTTATTGTAATGTATTGACTCACTTACGTATTGCTTGTGAAGGAAAAATTGTTCTGATATCTTGATTCACTTTCGTATAGCTTGTTTTGGAATAATTTTTATGATGTCTTGATTCACCCTTATCCCAATCCATGTTTAAGTACACTTGGTTGTGATGTCTTTATTCACTTCACCTATTGCTTGTTTAGATAAACTCTTATGGGAAGTCTAGCTTCACATAGGCTATTACATGTTTAGTTGAACCTTATATGATATCTTAATTCACTGTTATATTGCTTGTTTAGGAATACTTATTGTGATTTCTTGACTCACTTTCCTATTTCTTGTTAAGGAATACTTATTATGATGTCTTGATTCACTTTCCTATTTCTTATTTAGGAATACTTATTATGATGTCTTGATTTACTTTCCTATTGCATGTTCAGGAATACTTGTTGTGATGTCTTGATTTACTTCGCTTATTGCTTAATTAGACAACCTCTTATGTGATGTCTTGATTCACTTAGCCTATTGCATGTTTAGGTGAACCTTATTTGATGTCTTGATTCATTGTCATATTGCTTGTTAAGGAGAATACTTAATGTGATGTCTTGATTAACTTTCCTATTGAATGTTAAGGTAAAGTTTATGTGATGTCTTGATTAACTCCTATTGTTTGTTTAGGAATACTTATTGTTATTTCTTGACTGACTTTTCTATTGCTTGTTCAGGAATACTTACTTGTTGTGATGTCTCGATTCACTTTCCTATTACTTGTATAGGAATACTTGTTGTGATGTCTTGATTCACTCTTCATCTATTGCTTGTTTAGGAATACTTACTTGTTGTAATGTCTTGATTCACTTTCCTATTACTTGTATAGGAATACTTGTTGTGATGTCTTGATTCACTTTCCTATTATTTGCTTAGGTATACTATGTCTTGATTCACCTTTAGCCTACTGCGTTTTTAGGTACATTTTGTTGTAATGTCTTAATTCACTTCACCTATTGCTTGTTTATGCAAACTCTTATGTGTTATTCTTATTCACTAAGCCTATTGCATGTATAGGTGAACCTTTTGTGATGTCTTGATCTACTATCATACTCCTTACTTAGGAATACTTATTGTGATGTCTTGATTAAGTTTTCTATTGCATGTTTTGGTAAATTTTATGTAATGTCTTGATTCACTTTCCTATTGCTTATTAAGGAATACTTATTATAATGTATTGACTCACTTTCGTATTGCTTGTGAAAGAAGAATTGTTCTGATGTCTTGATTCACTTTCGTATAGCTTGTTTTGGAATAATTTTTATGATGTCTTAATTCACCCTTAGCATAATGCATGTTTAAGTACACTTGGTTGTGATGTCTTTATTCACTTCGCCTATTGCTTGTTTAGGTAAACTCATATGTGATGTCTAGATTCATATAGGCTAGTACATGTTTAGTTTAACCTTATGTGATATCTTAATTCACTGTTATATTGCTTATTTAGGAATACTTATTGTGATGTCTTGACTCACTTTCCTATTTCTTGTTAAGGAATTCTTATTATGATGTCTTGATTCACTTTCCTATTGCTTATTTAGGAATACTTATTGTGATGTCTTGATTAACTTTCCTATTGCGTGTTCAATAATACTTGTTGTGATGTCTTGATTTACTTCTCCTTTTGCTTGATTAGAAAACCTCTTATGTGATGTCTTGATTCACTTAGCCTATTGCATGTTTAGGTGAACCTTATTTGATGTCTTGGTTCATTTTCATATTGCTTGTTAAGGAGAATACTTAATGTGATGTCTTGATTAATTTTCCTATTGCATGTTTAGGTAAAGTTTATGTGATGTCTTGATTAACTCATATTGTTTGTTTAAGAATACTTATTGTTATTTCTTGACTAACTTTCCCATTGCTTGTTCAGGAATACTTACTTGTTGTGATGTCTCGATTCACTTTTCTATTACTTGTATAGGAATACTTGTTGTGATGTCTTGATTCACTATTCATCTATTGCTTGTTTAGGAATACTTACTTTTTGTAATGTCTTGATTAACATTCCTATTACTTGTATAGGAATACTTGTTGTGATGTCTTGATTCACTTGTCTATTATTTGCTTAGGTATACTTGTTACGATATCTTGATTCACCTTTAGCCTACTGCATGTTTAGGTACATTTTATTGTAATATCTTAATTCACTTCACCTATTGCTTGTTTATGAAAACTCTTATGTGTTATTCTGATTCACTAAGCCTATTGCAGGTATAGGTGAACCTTTTGTGATGTCTTGATTTACTGTCATACTCCTTATTTAGGAATAATTATTGTGATGTCTTGATTAAGTTTTCTATTGCATGTTTAGGTAAATTTTATGTAATGTCGTGATTCATTTTCCTATTGCTTATTTAGGAATACTTATTGTAATGTATTGACTCACTTACGTATTGCTTGTGAAGGAAAAATTGTTCTGATATCTTGATTCACTTTCGTATAGCTTGTTTTGGAATAATTTTTATGATGTCTTGATTCACCCTTATCCCAATCCATGTTTAAGTACACTTGGTTGTGATGTCTTTATTCACTTCACCTATTGCTTGTTTAGATAAACTCTTATGGGAAGTCTAGCTTCACATAGGCTATTACATGTTTAGTTGAACCTTATATGATATCTTAATTCACTGTTATATTGCTTGTTTAGGAATACTTATTGTGATTTCTTGACTCACTTTCCTATTTCTTGTTAAGGAATACTTATTATGATGTCTTGATTCACTTTCCTATTTCTTATTTAGGAATACTTATTATGATGTCTTGATTTACTTTCCTATTGCATGTTCAGGAATACTTGTTGTGATGTCTTGATTTACTTCGCTTATTGCTTAATTAGACAACCTCTTATGTGATGTCTTGATTCACTTAGCCTATTGCATGTTTAGGTGAACCTTATTTGATGTCTTGATTCATTGTCATATTGCTTGTTAAGGAGAATACTTAATGTGATGTCTTGATTAACTTTCCTATTGAATGTTAAGGTAAAGTTTATGTGATGTCTTGATTAACTCCTATTGTTTGTTTAGGAATACTTATTGTTATTTCTTGACTGACTTTTCTATTGCTTGTTCAGGAATACTTACTTGTTGTGATGTCTCGATTCACTTTCCTATTACTTGTATAGGAATACTTGTTGTGATGTCTTGATTCACTCTTCATCTATTGCTTGTTTAGGAATACTTACTTGTTGTAATGTCTTGATTCACTTTCCTATTACTTGTATAGGAATACTTGTTGTGATGTCTTGATTCACTTTCCTATTATTTGCTTAGGTATACTATGTCTTGATTCACCTTTAGCCTACTGCGTTTTTAGGTACATTTTGTTGTAATGTCTTAATTCACTTCACCTATTGCTTGTTTATGCAAACTCTTATGTGTTATTCTTATTCACTAAGCCTATTGCATGTATAGGTGAACCTTTTGTGATGTCTTGATCTACTATCATACTCCTTACTTAGGAATACTTATTGTGATGTCTTGATTAAGTTTTCTATTGCATGTTTTGGTAAATTTTATGTAATGTCTTGATTCACTTTCCTATTGCTTATTAAGGAATACTTATTATAATGTATTGACTCACTTTCGTATTGCTTGTGAAAGAAGAATTGTTCTGATGTCTTGATTCACTTTCGTATAGCTTGTTTTGGAATAATTTTTATGATGTCTTAATTCACCCTTAGCATAATGCATGTTTAAGTACACTTGGTTGTGATGTCTTTATTCACTTCGCCTATTGCTTGTTTAGGTAAACTCATATGTGATGTCTAGATTCATATAGGCTAGTACATGTTTAGTTTAACCTTATGTGATATCTTAATTCACTGTTATATTGCTTATTTAGGAATACTTATTGTGATGTCTTGACTCACTTTCCTATTTCTTGTTAAGGAATTCTTATTATGATGTCTTGATTCACTTTCCTATTGCTTATTTAGGAATACTTATTGTGATGTCTTGATTAACTTTCCTATTGCGTGTTCAATAATACTTGTTGTGATGTCTTGATTTACTTCTCCTTTTGCTTGATTAGAAAACCTCTTATGTGATGTCTTGATTCACTTAGCCTATTGCATGTTTAGGTGAACCTTATTTGATGTCTTGGTTCATTTTCATATTGCTTGTTAAGGAGAATACTTAATGTGATGTCTTGATTAATTTTCCTATTGCATGTTTAGGTAAAGTTTATGTGATGTCTTGATTAACTCATATTGTTTGTTTAAGAATACTTATTGTTATTTCTTGACTAACTTTCCCATTGCTTGTTCAGGAATACTTACTTGTTGTGATGTCTCGATTCACTTTTCTATTACTTGTATAGGAATACTTGTTGTGATGTCTTGATTCACTATTCATCTATTGCTTGTTTAGGAATACTTACTTTTTGTAATGTCTTGATTAACATTCCTATTACTTGTATAGGAATACTTGTTGTGATGTCTTGATTCACTTGTCTATTATTTGCTTAGGTATACTTGTTACGATATCTTGATTCACCTTTAGCCTACTGCATGTTTAGGTACATTTTATTGTAATATCTTAATTCACTTCACCTATTGCTTGTTTATGAAAACTCTTATGTGTTATTCTGATTCACTAAACCTATTGCAGGTATAGGTGAACCTTTTGTGATGTCTTGATTTACTGTCATACTCCTTATTTAGGAATAATTATTGTGATGTCTTGATTAAGTTTTCTATTGCATGTTTAGGTAAATTTTATGTAATGTCGTGATTCATTTTCCTATTGCTTATTTAGGAATACTTATTGTAATGTATTGACTCACTTACGTATTGCTTGTGAAGGAAAAATTGTTCTGATATCTTGATTCACTTTCGTATAGCTTGTTTTGGAATAATTTTTATGATGTCTTGATTCACCCTTATCCCAATCCATGTTTAAGTACACTTGGTTGTGATGTCTTTATTCACTTCACCTATTGCTTGTTTAGATAAACTCTTATGGGAAGTCTAGCTTCACATAGGCTATTACATGTTTAGTTGAACCTTATATGATATCTTAATTCACTGTTATATTGCTTGTTTAGGAATACTTATTGTGATTTCTTGACTCACTTTCCTATTTCTTGTTAAGGAATACTTATTATGATGTCTTGATTCACTTTCCTATTTCTTATTTAGGAATACTTATTATGATGTCTTGATTTACTTTCCTATTGCATGTTCAGGAATACTTGTTGTGATGTCTTGATTTACTTCGCTTATTGCTTAATTAGACAACCTCTTATGTGATGTCTTGATTCACTTAGCCTATTGCATGTTTAGGTGAACCTTATTTGATGTCTTGATTCATTGTCATATTGCTTGTTAAGGAGAATACTTAATGTGATGTCTTGATTAACTTTCCTATTGAATGTTAAGGTAAAGTTTATGTGATGTCTTGATTAACTCCTATTGTTTGTTTAGGAATACTTATTGTTATTTCTTGACTGACTTTTCTATTGCTTGTTCAGGAATACTTACTTGTTGTGATGTCTCGATTCACTTTCCTATTACTTGTATAGGAATACTTGTTGTGATGTCTTGATTCACTCTTCATCTATTGCTTGTTTAGGAATACTTACTTGTTGTAATGTCTTGATTCACTTTCCTATTACTTGTATAGGAATACTTGTTGTGATGTCTTGATTCACTTTCCTATTATTTGCTTAGGTATACTATGTCTTGATTCACCTTTAGCCTACTGCGTTTTTAGGTACATTTTGTTGTAATGTCTTAATTCACTTCACCTATTGCTTGTTTATGCAAACTCTTATGTGTTATTCTTATTCACTAAGCCTATTGCATGTATAGGTGAACCTTTTGTGATGTCTTGATCTACTATCATACTCCTTACTTAGGAATACTTATTGTGATGTCTTGATTAAGTTTTCTATTGCATGTTTTGGTAAATTTTATGTAATGTCTTGATTCACTTTCCTATTGCTTATTAAGGAATACTTATTGTAATGTATTGACTCACTTTCGTATTGCTTGTGAAAGAAGAATTGTTCTGATGTCTTGATTCACTTTCGTATAGCTTGTTTTGGAATAATTTTTATGATGTCTTAATTCACCCTTAGCATAATGCATGTTTAAGTACACTTGGTTGTGATGTCTTTATTCACTTCGCCTATTGCTTGTTTAGGTAAACTCATATGTGATGTCTAGATTCATATAGGCTATTACATGTTTAGTTGAACCTTATGTGATATCTTAATTCACTGTTATATTGCTTATTTAGGAATACTTATTGTGATGTCTTGACTCACTTTCCTATTTCTTGTTAAGGAATTCTTATTATGATGTCTTGATTCACTTTCCTATTGCTTATTTAGGAATACTTATTGTGATGTCTTGATTAACTTTCCTATTGCGTGTTCAATAATACTTGTTGTGATGTCTTGATTTACTTCGCCTTTTGCTTGATTAGAAAACCTCTTATGTGATGTCTTGATTCACTTAGCCTATTGCATGTTTAGGTGAACCTTATTTGATGTCTTGGTTCATTTTCATATTGCTTGTTAAGGAGAATACTTAATGTGATGTCTTGATTAATTTTCCTATTGCATGTTTAGGTAAAGTTTATGTGATGTCTTGATTAACTCATATTGTTTGTTTAGGAATACTTATTGTTATTTCTTGACTAACTTTCCCATTGCTTGTTCAGGAATACTTACTTGTTGTGATGTCTCGATTCACTTTTCTATTACTTGTATAGGAATACTTGTTGTGATGTCTTGATTCACTATTCATCTATTGCTTGTTTAGGAATACTTACTTTTTGTAATGTCTTGATTAACATTCCTATTACTTGTATAGGAATACTTGTTGTGATGTCTTGATTCACTTTTCTATTATTTGCTTAGGTATACTTGTTACGATATCTTGATTCACCTTTAGCCTACTGCATGTTTAGGTACATTTTATTGTAATATCTTAATTCACTTCACCTATTGCTTGTTTATGAAAACTCTTATGTGTTATTCTGATTCACTAAGCCTATTGCATGTATAGGTGAACCTTTTGTGATGTCTTGATTTACTGTCATACTCCTTATTTAGGAATAATTATTGTGATGTCTTGATTAAGTTTTCTATTGCATGTTTAGGTAAATTTTATGTAATGTCGTGATTCATTTTCCTATTGCTTATTTAGGAATACTTATTGTAATGTATTGACTCACTTACGTATTGCTTGTGAAGGAAAAATTGTTCTGATGTCTTGATTCACTTTCGTATAGCTTGTTTTGGAATAATTTTTATGATGTCTTGATTCACCCTTATCCCAATCCATGTTTAAGTACACTTGGTTGTGATGTCTTTATTCACTTCACCTATTGCTTGTTTAGATAAACTCTTATGGGAAGTCTAGCTTCACATAGGCTATTACATGTTTAGTTGAACCTTATATGATATCTTAATTCACTGTTATATTGCTTGTTTAGGAATACTTATTGTGATTTCTTGACTCACTTTCCTATTTCTTGTTAAGGAATACTTATTATGATGTCTTGATTCACTTTCCTATTTCTTATTTAGGAATACTTATTATGATGTCTTGATTTACTTTCCTATTGCATGTTCAGGAATACTTGTTGTGATGTCTTGATTTACTTCGCCTATTGCTTAATTAGACAACCTCTTATGTGATGTCTTGATTCACTTAGCCTATTGCATGTTTAGGTGAACCTTATTTGATGTCTTGATTCATTGTCATATTGCTTGTTAAGGAGAATACTTAATGTGATGTCTTGATTAACTTTCCTATTGAATGTTAAGGTAAAGTTTATGTGATGTCTTGATTAACTCCTATTGTTTGTTTAGGAATACTTATTGTTATTTCTTGACTGACTTTTCTATTGCTTGTTCAGGAATACTTACTTGTTGTGATGTCTCGATTCACTTTCCTTTTACTTGTATAGGAATACTTCTTGTGATGTCTTGATTCACTCTTCATCTATTGCTTGTTTAGGAATACTTACTTGTTGTAATGTCTTGATTCACTTTCCTATTACTTGTATAGGAATACTTGTTGTGATGTCTTGATTCACTTTCCTATTATTTGCTTAGGTATACTATGTCTTGATTCACCTTTAGCCTACTGCGTTTTTAGGTACATTTTGTTGTAATGTCTTAATTCACTTCACCTATTGCTTGTTTATGCAAACTCTTATGTGTTATTCTTATTCACTAAGCCTATTGCATGTATAGGTGAACCTTTTGTGATGTCTTGATCTACTATCATACTCCTTACTTAGGAATACTTATTGTGATGTCTTGATTAAGTTTTCTATTGCATGTTTTGGTAAATTTTATGTAATGTCTTGATTCACTTTCCTATTGCTTATTAAGGAATACTTATTGTAATGTATTGACTCACTTTCGTATTGCTTGTGAAAGAAGAATTGTTCTGATGTCTTGATTCACTTTCGTATAGCTTGTTTTGGAATAATTTTTATGATGTCTTAATTCACCCTTAGCATAATGCATGTTTAAGTACACTTGGTTGTGATGTCTTTATTCACTTCGCCTATTGCTTGTTTAGGTAAACTCATATGTGATGTCTAGATTCATATAGGCTAGTACATGTTTAGTTTAACCTTATGTGATATCTTAATTCACTGTTATATTGCTTATTTAGGAATACTTATTGTGATGTCTTGACTCACTTTCCTATTTCTTGTTAAGGAATTCTTATTATGATGTCTTGATTCACTTTCCTATTGCTTATTTAGGAATACTTATTGTGATGTCTTGATTAACTTTCCTATTGCGTGTTCAATAATACTTGTTGTGATGTCTTGATTTACTTCGCCTTTTGCTTGATTAGAAAACCTCTTATGTGATGTCTTGATTCACTTAGCCTATTGCATGTTTAGGTGAACCTTATTTGATGTCTTGGTTCATTTTCATATTGCTTGTTAAGGAGAATACTTAATGTGATGTCTTGATTAATTTTCCTATTGCATGTTTAGGTAAAGTTTATGTGATGTCTTGATTAACTCATATTGTTTGTTTAGGAATACTTATTGTTATTTCTTGACTAACTTTCCCATTGCTTGTTCAGGAATACTTACTTGTTGTGATGTCTCGATTCACTTTTCTATTACTTGTATAGGAATACTTGTTGTGATGTCTTGATTCACTATTCATCTATTGCTTGTTTAGGAATACTTACTTTTTGTAATATCTTGATTAACATTCCTATTACTTGTATAGGAATACTTGTTGTGATGTCTTGATTCACTTGTCTATTATTTGCTTAGGTATACTTGTTACGATATCTTGATTCACCTTTAGCCTACTGCATGTTTAGGTACATTTTATTGTAATATCTTAATTCACTTCACCTATTGCTTGTTTATGAAAACTCTTATGTGTTATTCTGATTCACTAAGCCTATTGCATGTATAGGTGAACCTTTTGTGATGTCTTGATTTACTGTCATACTCCTTATTTAGGAATAATTATTGTGATGTCTTGATTAAGTTTTCTATTGCATGTTTAGGTAAATTTTATGTAATGTCGTGATTCATTTTCCTATTGCTTATTTAGGAATACTTATTGTAATGTATTGACTCACTTACGTATTGCTTGTGAAGGAAAAATTGTTCTGATGTCTTGATTCACTTTCGTATAGCTTGTTTTGGAATAATTTTTATGATGTCTTGATTCACCCTTATCCCAATCCATGTTTAAGTACACTTGGTTGTGATGTCTTTATTCACTTCACCTATTGCTTATTTAGATAAACTCTTATGGGAAGTCTAGCTTCACATAGGCTATTACATGTTTAGTTGAACCTTATATGATATCTTAATTCACTGTTATATTGCTTGTTTAGGAATACTTATTGTGATTTCTTGACTCACTTTCCTATTTCTTGTTAAGGAATACTTATTATGATGTCTTGATTCACTTTCCTATTTCTTATTTAGGAATACTTATTATGATGTCTTGATTTACTTTCCTATTGCATGTTCAGGAATACTTGTTGTGATGTCTTGATTTACTTCGCCTATTGCTTAATTAGACAACCTCTTATGTGATGTCTTGATTCACTTAGCCTATTGCATGTTTAGGTGAACCTTATTTGATGTCTTGATTCATTGTCATATTGCTTGTTAAGGAGAATACTTAATGTGATGTCTTGATTAACTTTCCTATTGCATGTTAAGGTAAAGTTTATGTGATGTCTTGATTAACTCCTATTGTTTGTTTAGGAATACTTATTGTTATTTCTTGACTGACTTTTCTATTGCTTGTTCAGGAATACTTACTTGTTGTGATGTCTCGATTCACTTTCCTATTACTTGTATAGGTATACTTGTTGTGATGTCTTGATTCACTCTTCATCTATTGCTTGTTTAGGAATACTTACTTGTTGTAATGTCTTGATTCACTTTCCTATTACTTGTATAGGAATACTTGTTGTGATGTCTTGATTCACTTTCCTATTATTTGCTTAGGTATACTATGTCTTGATTCACCTTTAGCCTACTGCATTTTTAGGTACATTTTGTTGTAATGTCTTAATTCACTTCACCTATTGCTTGTTTATGCAAACACTTATGTGTTATTCTTATTCACTAAGCCTATTGCATGTATAGGTGAACCTTTTGTGATGTCTTGATCTAGTATCATACTCCTTACTTAGGAATACTTATTGTGATGTCTTGATTAAGTTTTCTATTGCATGTTTTGGTAAATTTTATGTAATGTCTTGATTCACTTTCCTATTGCTTATTAAGGAATACTTATTGTAATGTATTGACTCACTTTCGTATTGCTTGTGAAAGAAAAATTGTTCTGATGTCTTGACTCACTTTCGTATAGCTTGTTTTGGAATAATTTTTATGATGTCTTAATTCACCCTTAGCATAATGCATGTTTAAGTACACTTGGTTGTGATGTCTTTATTCACTTCGCCTATTGCTTGTTTAGGTAAACTCATATGTGATGTCTAGATTCATATAGGCTATTACATGTTTAGTTGAACCTTATGTGATATCTTAATTCACTGTTATATTGCTTATTTAGGAATACTTATTGTGATGTCTTGACTCACTTTCCTATCTCTTGTTAAGGAATTCTTATTATGATGTCTTGATTCACTTTCCTATTGCTTATTTAGGAATACTTATTGTGATGTCTTGATTAACTTTCCTATTGCGTGTTCAATAATACTTGTTGTGATGTCTTGATTTACTTCGCCTTTTGCTTGATTAGAAAACCTCTTATGTGATGTCTTGATTCACTTAGCCTATTGCATGTTTAGGTGAACCTTATTTGATGTCTTGGTTCATTTTCATATTGCTTGTTAAGGAGAATACTTAATGTGATGTCTTGATTAATTTTCCTATTGCATGTTTAGGTAAAGTTTATGTGATGTCTTGATTAACTCATATTGTTTGTTTAGGAATACTTATTGTTATTTCTTGACTAACTTTCCCATTGCTTGTTCAGGAATACTTACTTGTTGTGATGTCTCGATTCACTTTTCTATTACTTGTATAGGAATACTTGTTGTGATGTCTTGATTAACTATTCATCTATTGCTTGTTTAGGAATACTTACTTTTTGTAATGTCTTGATTAACATTCCTATTACTTGTATAGGAATACTTGTTGTGATGTCTTGATTCACTTTTCTATTATTTGCTTAGGTATACTTGTTACGATATCTTGATTCACCTTTAGCCTACTGCATGTTTAGGTACATTTTATTGTAATATCTTAATTCACTTCACCTATTGCTTGTTTATGAAAACTCTTATGTGTTATTCTGATTCACTAAGCCTATTGCATGTATAGGTGAACCTTTTGTGATGTCTTGATTTACTGTCATACTCCTTATTTAGGAATAATTATTGTGATGTCTTGATTAAGTTTTCTATTGCATGTTTAGGTAAATTTTATGTAATGTCGTGATTCATTTTCCTATTGCTTATTTAGGAATACTTATTGTAATGTATTGACTCACTTACGTATTGCTTGTGAAGGAAAAATTGTTCTGATGTCTTGATTCACTTTCGTATAGCTTGTTTTGGAATAATTTTTATGATGTCTTGATTCACCCTTATCCCAATCCATGTTTAAGTACACTTGGTTGTGATGTCTTTATTCACTTCACCTATTGCTTGTTTAGATAAACTCTTATGGGAAGTCTAGCTTCACATAGGCTATTACATGTTTAGTTGAACCTTATATGATATCTTAATTCACTGTTATATTGCTTGTTTAGGAATACTTATTGTGATTTCTTGACTCACTTTCCTATTTCTTGTTAAGGAATACTTATTATGATGTCTTATTCACTTTCCTATTTCTTATTTAGGAATACTTATTATGATGTCTTGATTTACTTTCCTATTGCATGTTCAGGAATACTTGTTGTGATGTCTTGATTTACTTCGCCTATTGCTTAATTAGACAACCTCTTATGTGATGTCTTGATTCGCTTAGCCTATTGCATGTTTAGGTGAACCTTATTTGATGTCTTGATTCATTGTCATATTGCTTGTTAAGGAGAATACTTAATGTGATGTCTTGATTAACTTTCCTATTGAATGTTAAGGTAAAGTTTATGTGATGTCTTGATTAACTCCTATTGTTTGTTTAGGAATACTTATTGTTATTTCTTGACTAACTTTTCTATTGCTTGTTCAGGAATACTTACTTGTTGTGATGTCTCGATTCACTTTCCTATTACTTGTATAGGAATACTTGTTGTGATGTCTTGATTCACTCTTCATCTATTGCTTGTTTAGGAATACTTACTTGTTGTAATGTCTTGATTCACTTTCCTATTACTTGTATAGGAATACTTGTTGTGATGTCTTGATTCACTTTCCTATTATTTGCTTAGGTATACTATGTCTTGATTCACCTTTAGCCTACTGCGTTTTTAGGTACATTTTGTTGTAATGTCTTAATTCACTTCACCTATTGCTTGTTTATGCAAACTCTTATGTGTTATTCTTATTCACTAAGCCTATTGCATGTATAGGTGAACCTTTTGTGATGTCTTGATCTACTATCATACTCCTTACTTAGGAATACTTATTGTGATGTCTTGATTAAGTTTTCTATTGCATGTTTTGGTAAATTTTATGTAATGTCTTGATTCACTTTCCTATTGCTTATTAAGGAATACTTATTGTAATGTATTGACTCACTTTCGTATTGCTTGTGAAAGAAGAATTGTTCTGATGTCTTGATTCACTTTCGTATAGCTTGTTTTGGAATAATTTTTATGATGTCTTAATTCACCCTTAGCATAATGCATGTTTAAGTACACTTGGTTGTGATGTCTTTATTCACTTCGCCTATTGCTTGTTTAGGTAAACTCATATGTGATGTCTAGATTCATATAGGCTATTACATGTTTAGTTGAACCTTATGTGATATCTTAATTCACTGTTATATTGCTTATTTAGGAATACTTATTGTGATGTCTTGACTCACTTTCCTATTTCTTGTTAAGGAATTCTTATTATGATGTCTTGATTCACTTTCCTATTGCTTATTTAGGAATACTTATTGTGATGTCTTGATTAACTTTCCTATTGCGTGTTCAATAATACTTGTTGTGATGTCTTGATTTACTTCGCCTTTTGCTTGATTAGAAAACCTCTTATGTGATGTCTTGATTCACTTAGCCTATTGCATGTTTAGGTGAACCTTATTTGATGTCTTGGTTCATTTTCATATTGCTTGTTAAGGAGAACATTTAATGTGATGTCTTGATTAATTTTCCTATTGCATGTTTAGGTAAAGTTTATGTGATGTCTTGATTAACTCATATTGTTTGTTTAGGAATACTTATTGTTATTTCTTGACTAACTTTCCCATTGCTTGTTCAGGAATACTTACTTGTTGTGATGTCTCGATTCACTTTTCTATTACTTGTATAGGAATACTTGTTGTGATGTCTTGATTAACTATTCATCTATTGCTTGTTTAGGAATACTTACTTTTTGTAATGTCTTGATTAACATTCCTATTACTTGTATAGGAATACTTGTTGTGATGTCTTGATTCACTTTTCTATTATTTGCTTAGGTATACTTGTTACGATATCTTGATTCACCTTTAGCCTACTGCATGTTTAGGTACATTTTATTGTAATATCTTAATTCACTTCACCTATTGCTTGTTTATGAAAACTCTTATGTGTTATTCTGATTCACTAAGCCTATTGCATGTATAGGTGAACCTTTTGTGATGTCTTGATTTACTGTCATACTCCTTATTTAGGAATAATTATTGTGATGTCTTGATTAAGTTTTCTATTGCATGTTTAGGTAAATTTTATGTAATGTCGTGATTCATTTTCCTATTGCTTATTTAGGAATACTTATTGTAATGTATTGACTCACTTACGTATTGCTTGTGAAGGAAAAATTGTTCTGATGTCTTGATTCACTTTCGTATAGCTTGTTTTGGAATAATTTTTATGATGTCTTGATTCACCCTTATCCCAATCCATGTTTAAGTACACTTGGTTGTGATGTCTTTATTCACTTCACCTATTGCTTGTTTAGATAAACTCTTATGGGAAGTCTAGCTTCACATAGGCTATTACATGTTTAGTTGAACCTTATATGATATCTTAATTCACTGTTATATTGCTTGTTTAGGAATACTTATTGTGATTTCTTGACTCACTTTCCTATTTCTTGTTAAGGAATACTTATTATGATGTCTTGATTCACTTTCCTATTTCTTATTTAGGAATACTTATTATGATGTCTTGATTTACTTTCCTATTGCATGTTCAGGAATACTTGTTGTGATGTCTTGATTTACTTCGCCTATTGCTTAATTAGACAACCTCTTATGTGATGTCTTGATTCACTTAGCCTATTGCATGTTTAGGTGAACCTTATTTGATTCTTGATTCATTGTCATATTGCTTGTTAAGGAGAATACTTAATGTGATGTCTTGATTAACTTTCCTATTGAATGTTAAGGTAAAGTTTATGTGATGTCTTGATTAACTCCTATTGTTTGTTTAGGAATACTTATTGTTATTTCTTGACTGACTTTTCTATTGCTTGTTCAGGAATACTTACTTGTTGTGATGTCTCGATTCACTTTCCTATTACTTGTATAGGAATACTTGTTGTGATGTCTTGATTCACTCTTCATCTATTGCTTGTTTAGGAATACTTACTTGTTGTAATGTCTTGATTCACTTTCCTATTACTTGTATAGGAATACTTGTTGTGATGTCTTGATTCACTTTCCTATTATTTGCTTAGGTATACTATGTCTTGATTCACCTTTAGCCTACTGCGTTTTTAGGTACATTTTGTTGTAATGTCTTAATTCACTTCACCTATTGCTTGTTTATGCAAACTCTTATGTGTTATTCTTATTCACTAAGCCTATTGCATGTATAGGTGAACCTTTTGTGATGTCTTGATCTACTATCATACTCCTTACTTAGGAATACTTATTGTGATGTCTTGATTAAGTTTTCTATTGCATGTTTTGGTAAATTTTATGTAATGTCTTGATTCACTTTCCTATTGCTTATTAAGGAATACTTATTGTAATGTATTGACTCACTTTCGTATTGCTTGTGAAAGAAGAATTGTTCTGATGTCTTGATTCACTTTCGTATAGCTTGTTTTGGAATAATTTTTATGATGTCTTAATTCACCCTTAGCATAATGCATGTTTAAGTACACTTGGTTGTGATGTCTTTATTCACTTCGCCTATTGCTTGTTTAGGTAAACTCATATGTGATGTCTAGATTCATATAGGCTATTACATGTTTAGTTGAACCTTATGTGATATCTTAATTCACTGTTATATTGCTTATTTAGGAATACTTATTGTGATGTCTTGACTCACTTTCCTATTTCTTGTTAAGGAATTCTTATTATGATGTCTTGATTCACTTTCCTATTGCTTATTTAGGAATACTTATTGTGATGTCTTGATTAACTTTCCTATTGCGTGTTCAATAATACTTGTTGTGATGTCTTGATTTAC
The DNA here is from genome assembly GCA_948472305.1 of Vicia faba. Classification (NCBI taxonomy): domain Eukaryota; kingdom Viridiplantae; phylum Streptophyta; class Magnoliopsida; order Fabales; family Fabaceae; genus Vicia; species Vicia faba. The sequence continues at coordinate 225,255 of CATIWC010001805.1, read as the reverse complement.
TTCGCCTTTTGCTTGATTAGAAAACCTCTTATGTGATGTCTTGATTCACTTAGCCTATTGCATGTTTAGGTGAACCTTATTTGATGTCTTGGTTCATTTTCATATTGCTTGTTAAGGAGAACATTTAATGTGATGTCTTGATTAATTTTCCTATTGCATGTTTAGGTAAAGTTTATGTGATGTCTTGATTAACTCATATTGTTTGTTTAGGAATACTTATTGTTATTTTTTTGACTAACTTTCCCATTGCTTGTTCAGGAATACTTACTTGTTGTGATGTCTCGATTCACTTTTCTATTACTTGTATAGGAATACTTGTTGTGATGTCTTGATTAACTATTCATCTATTGCTTGTTTAGGAATACTTACTTTTTGTAATGTCTTGATTAACATTCCTATTACTTGTATAGGAATACTTGTTGTGATGTCTTGATTCACTTTTCTATTATTTGCTTAGGTATACTTGTTACGATATCTTGATTCACCTTTAGCCTACTGCATGTTTAGGTACATTTTATTGTAATATCTTAATTCACTTCACCTATTGCTTGTTTATGAAAACTCTTATGTGTTATTCTGATTCACTAAGCCTATTGCATGTATAGGTGAACCTTTTGTGATGTCTTGATTTACTGTCATACTCCTTATTTAGGAATAATTATTGTGATGTCTTGATTAAGTTTTCTATTGCATGTTTAGGTAAATTTTATGTAATGTCGTGATTCATTTTCCTATTGCTTATTTAGGAATACTTATTGTAATGTATTGACTCACTTACGTATTGCTTGTGAAGGAAAAATTGTTCTGATGTCTTGATTCACTTTCGTATAGCTTGTTTTGGAATAATTTTTATGATGTCTTGATTCACCCTTATCCCAATCCATGTTTAAGTACACTTGGTTGTGATGTCTTTATTCACTTCACCTATTGCTTGTTTAGATAAACTCTTATGGGAAGTCTAGCTTCACATAGGCTATTACATGTTTAGTTGAACCTTATATGATATCTTAATTCACTGTTATATTGCTTGTTTAGGAATACTTATTGTGATTTCTTGACTCACTTTCCTATTTCTTGTTAAGGAATACTTATTATGATGTCTTGATTCACTTTCCTATTTCTTATTTAGGAATACTTATTATGATGTCTTGATTTACTTTCCTATTGCATGTTCAGGAATACTTGTTGTGATGTCTTGATTTACTTCGCCTATTGCTTAATTAGACAACCTCTTATGTGATGTCTTGATTCACTTAGCCTATTGCATGTTTAGGTGAACCTTATTTGATTCTTGATTCATTGTCATATTGCTTGTTAAGGAGAATACTTAATGTGATGTCTTGATTAACTTTCCTATTGAATGTTAAGGTAAAGTTTATGTGATGTCTTGATTAACTCCTATTGTTTGTTTAGGAATACTTATTGTTATTTCTTGACTGACTTTTCTATTGCTTGTTCAGGAATACTTACTTGTTGTGATGTCTCGATTCACTTTCCTATTACTTGTATAGGAATACTTGTTGTGATGTCTTGATTCACTCTTCATCTATTGCTTGTTTAGGAATACTTACTTGTTGTAATGTCTTGATTCACTTTCCTATTACTTGTATAGGAATACTTGTTGTGATGTCTTGATTCACTTTCCTATTATTTGCTTAGGTATACTATGTCTTGATTCACCTTTAGCCTACTGCGTTTTTAGGTACATTTTGTTGTAATGTCTTAATTCACTTCACCTATTGCTTGTTTATGCAAACTCTTATGTGTTATTCTTATTCACTAAGCCTATTGCATGTATAGGTGAACCTTTTGTGATGTCTTGATCTACTATCATACTCCTTACTTAGGAATACTTATTGTGATGTCTTGATTAAGTTTTCTATTGCATGTTTTGGTAAATTTTATGTAATGTCTTGATTCACTTTCCTATTGCTTATTAAGGAATACTTATTGTAATGTATTGACTCACTTTCGTATTGCTTGTGAAAGAAGAATTGTTCTGATGTCTTGATTCACTTTCGTATAGCTTGTTTTGGAATAATTTTTATGATGTCTTAATTCACCCTTAGCATAATGCATGTTTAAGTACACTTGGTTGTGATGTCTTTATTCACTTCGCCTATTGCTTGTTTAGGTAAACTCATATGTGATGTCTAGATTCATATAGGCTATTACATGTTTAGTTGAACCTTATGTGATATCTTAATTCACTGTTATATTGCTTATTTAGGAATACTTATTGTGATGTCTTGACTCACTTTCCTATTTCTTGTTAAGGAATTCTTATTATGATGTCTTGATTCACTTTCCTATTGCTTATTTAGGAATACTTATTGTGATGTCTTGATTAACTTTCCTATTGCGTGTTCAATAATACTTGTTGTGATGTCTTGATTTACTTCGCCTTTTGCTTGATTAGAAAACCTCTTATGTGATGTCTTGATTCACTTAGCCTATTGCATGTTTAGGTGAACCTTATTTGATGTCTTGGTTCATTTTCATATTGCTTGTTAAGGAGAACATTTAATGTGATGTCTTGATTAATTTTCCTATTGCATGTTTAGGTAAAGTTTATGTGATGTCTTGATTAACTCATATTGTTTGTTTAGGAATACTTATTGTTATTTTTTTGACTAACTTTCCCATTGCTTGTTCAGGAATACTTACTTGTTGTGATGTCTCGATTCACTTTTCTATTACTTGTATAGGAATACTTGTTGTGATGTCTTGATTAACTATTCATCTATTGCTTGTTTAGGAATACTTACTTTTTGTAATGTCTTGATTAACATTCCTATTACTTGTATAGGAATACTTGTTGTGATGTCTTGATTCACTTTTCTATTATTTGCTTAGGTATACTTGTTACGATATCTTGATTCACCTTTAGCCTACTGCATGTTTAGGTACATTTTATTGTAATATCTTAATTCACTTCACCTATTGCTTGTTTATGAAAACTCTTATGTGTTATTCTGATTCACTAAGCCTATTGCATGTATAGGTGAACCTTTTGTGATGTCTTGATTTACTGTCATACTCCTTATTTAGGAATAATTATTGTGATGTCTTGATTAAGTTTTCTATTGCATGTTTAGGTAAATTTTATGTAATGTCGTGATTCATTTTCCTATTGCTTATTTAGGAATACTTATTGTAATGTATTGACTCACTTACGTATTGCTTGTGAAGGAAAAATTGTTCTGATGTCTTGATTCACTTTCGTATAGCTTGTTTTGGAATAATTTTTATGATGTCTTGATTCACCCTTATCCCAATCCATGTTTAAGTACACTTGGTTGTGATGTCTTTATTCACTTCACCTATTGCTTGTTTAGATAAACTCTTATGGGAAGTCTAGCTTCACATAGGCTATTACATGTTTAGTTGAACCTTATATGATATCTTAATTCACTGTTATATTGCTTGTTTAGGAATACTTATTGTGATTTCTTGACTCACTTTCCTATTTCTTGTTAAGGAATACTTATTATGATGTCTTGATTCACTTTCCTATTTCTTATTTAGGAATACTTATTATGATGTCTTGATTTACTTTCCTATTGCATGTTCAGGAATACTTGTTGTGATGTCTTGATTTACTTCGCCTATTGCTTAATTAGACAACCTCTTATGTGATGTCTTGATTCACTTAGCCTATTGCATGTTTAGGTGAACCTTATTTGATTCTTGATTCATTGTCATATTGCTTGTTAAGGAGAATACTTAATGTGATGTCTTGATTAACTTTCCTATTGAATGTTAAGGTAAAGTTTATGTGATGTCTTGATTAACTCCTATTGTTTGTTTAGGAATACTTATTGTTATTTCTTGACTGACTTTTCTATTGCTTGTTCAGGAATACTTACTTGTTGTGATGTCTCGATTCACTTTCCTATTACTTGTATAGGAATACTTGTTGTGATGTCTTGATTCACTCTTCATCTATTGCTTGTTTAGGAATACTTACTTGTTGTAATGTCTTGATTCACTTTCCTATTACTTGTATAGGAATACTTGTTGTGATGTCTTGATTCACTTTCCTATTATTTGCTTAGGTATACTATGTCTTGATTCACCTTTAGCCTACTGCGTTTTTAGGTACATTTTGTTGTAATGTCTTAATTCACTTCACCTATTGCTTGTTTATGCAAACTCTTATGTGTTATTCTTATTCACTAAGCCTATTGCATGTATAGGTGAACCTTTTGTGATGTCTTGATCTACTATCATACTCCTTACTTAGGAATACTTATTGTGATGTCTTGATTAAGTTTTCTATTGCATATTTTGGTAAATTTTATGTAATGTCTTGATTCACTTTCCTATTGCTTATTAAGGAATACTTATTGTAATGTATTGACTCACTTTCGTATTGCTTGTGAAAGAAGAATTGTTCTGATGTCTTGATTCACTTTCGTATAGCTTGTTTTGGAATAATTTTTATGATGTCTTAATTCACCCTTAGCATAATGCATGTTTAAGTACACTTGGTTGTGATGTCTTTATTCACTTCGCCTATTGCTTGTTTAGGTAAACTCATATGTGATGTCTAGATTCATATAGGCTATTACATGTTTAGTTGAACCTTATGTGATATCTTAATTCACTGTTATATTGCTTATTTAGGAATACTTATTGTGATGTCTTGACTCACTTTCCTATTTCTTGTTAAGGAATTCTTATTATGATGTCTTGATTCACTTTCCTATTGCTTATTTAGGAATACTTATTGTGATGTCTTGATTAACTTTCCTATTGCGTGTTCAATAATACTTGTTGTGATGTCTTGATTTACTTCGCCTTTTGCTTGATTAGAAAACCTCTTATGTGATGTCTTGATTCACTTATCCTATTGCATGTTTAGGTGAACCTTATTTGATGTCTTGGTTCATTTTCATATTGCTTGTTAAGGAGAATACTTAATGTGATGTCTTGATTAATTTTCCTATTGCATGTTTAGGTAAAGTTTATGTGATGTCTTGATTAACTCATATTGTTTGTTTAGGAATACTTATTGTTATTTCTTGACTAACTTTCCCATTGCTTGTTCAGGAATACTTACTTGTTGTGATGTCTCGATTCACTTTTCTATTACTTGTATAGGAATACTTGTTGTGATGTCTTGATTCACTATTCATCTATTGCTTGTTTAGGAATACTTACTTTTTGTAATGTCTTGATTAACATTCCTATTACTTGTATAGGAATACTTGTTGTGATGTCTTGATTCACTTTTCTATTATTTGCTTAGGTATACTTGTTACGATATCTTGATTCACCTTTAGCCTACTGCATGTTTAGGTACATTTTATTGTAATATCTTAATTCACTTCACCTATTGCTTGTTTATGAAAACTCTTATGTGTTATTCTGATTCACTAAGCCTATTGCATGTATAGGTGAACCTTTTGTGATGTCTTGATTTACTGTCATACTCCTTATTTAGGAATAATTATTGTGATGTCTTGATTAAGTTTTCTATTGCATGTTTAGGTAAATTTTATGTAATGTCGTGATTCATTTTCCTATTGCTTATTTAGGAATACTTATTGTAATGTATTGACTCACTTACGTATTGCTTGTGAAGGAAAAATTATTCTGATGTCTTGATTCACTTTCGTATAGCTTGTTTTGGAATAATTTTTATGATGTCTTAATTCACCCTTATCCCAATCCATGTTTAAGTACACTTGGTTGTGATGTCTTTATTCACTTCACCTATTGCTTGTTTAGATAAACTCTTATGGGAAGTCTAGCTTCACATAGGCTATTACATGTTTAGTTGAACCTTATATGATATCTTAATTCACTGTTATATTGCTTGTTTAGGAATACTTATTGTGATTTCTTGACTCACTTTCCTATTTCTTGTTAAGGAATACTTATTATGATGTCTTGATTCACTTTCCTATTTCTTATTTAGGAATACTTATTATGATGTCTTGATTTACTTTCCTATTGCATGTTCAGGAATACTTGTTGTGATGTCTTGATTTACTTCGCCTATTGCTTAATTAGACAACCTCTTATGTGATGTCTTGATTCACTTAGCCTATTGCATGTTTAGGTGAACCTTATTTGATGTCTTGATTCATTGTCATATTGCTTGTTAAGGAGAATACCTAATGTGATGTCTTGATTAACTTTCCTATTGCATGTTAAGGTAAAGTTTATGTGATGTCTTGATTAACTCCTATTGTTTGTTTAGGAATACTTATTGTTATTTCTTGACTGACTTTTCTATTGCTTGTTCAGGAATACTTACTTGTTGTGATGTCTCGATTCACTTTCCTATTACTTGTATAGGAATACTTGTTGTGATGTCTTGATTCACTCTTCATCTATTGCTTGTTTAGGAATACTTACTTGTTGTAATGTCTTGATTCACTTTCCTATTACTTGTATAGGAATACTTGTTGTGATGTCTTGATTCACTTTCCTATTATTTGCTTAGGTATACTATGTCTTGATTCACCTTTAGCCTACTGCATTTTTAGGTACATTTTGTTGTAATGTCTTAATTCACTTCACCTATTGCTTGTTTATGCAAACTCTTATGTGTTATTCTTATTCACTAAGCCTATTGCATGTATAGGTGAACCTTTTGTGATGTCTTGATCTACTATCATACTCCTTACTTAGGAATACTTATTGTGATGTCTTGATTAAGTTTTCTATTGCATGTTTTGGTAAATTTTATGTAATGTCTTGATTCACTTTCCTATTGCTTATTAAGGAATACTTATTGTAATGTATTGACTCACTTTCGTATTGCTTGTGAAAGAAAAATTGTTCTGATGTCTTGATTCACTTTCGTATAGCTTGTTTTGGAATAATTTTTATGATGTCTTAATTCACCCTTAGCATAATGCATGTTTAAGTACACTTGGTTGTGATGTCTTTATTCACTTCGCCTATTGCTTGTTTAGGTAAACTCATATGTGATGTCTAGATTCATATAGGCTATTACATGTTTAGTTGAACCTTATGTGATATCTTAATTCACTGTTATATTGCTTATTTAGGAATACTTATTGTGATGTCTTGACTCACTTTCCTATTTCTTGTTAAGGAATTCTTATTATGATGTCTTGATTCACTTTCCTATTGCTTATTTAGGAATACTTATTGTGATGTCTTGATTAACTTTCCTATTGCGTGTTCAATAATACTTGTTGTGATGTCTTGATTTACTTCGCCTTTTGCTTGATTAGAAAACCTCTTATGTGATGTCTTGATTCACTTAGCCTATTGCATGTTTAGGTGAACCTTATTTGATGTCTTGGTTCATTTTCATATTGCTTGTTAAGGAGAATACTTAATGTGATGTCTTGATTAATTTTCCTATTGCATGTTTAGGTAAAGTTTATGTGATGTCTTGATTAACTCATATTGTTTGTTTAGGAATACTTATTGTTATTTCTTGACTAACTTTCCCATTGCTTGTTCAGGAATACTTACTTGTTGTGATGTCTCGATTCACTTTTCTATTACTTGTATAGGAATACTTGTTGTGATGTCTTGATTCACTATTCATCTATTGCTTGTTTAGGAATACTTACTTTTTGTAATGTCTTGATTAACATTCCTATTACTTGTATAGGAATACTTGTTGTGATGTCTTGATTCACTTTTCTATTATTTGCTTAGGTATACTTGTTACGATATCTTGATTCACCTTTAGCCTACTGCATGTTTAGGTACATTTTATTGTAATATCTTAATTCACTTCACCTATTGCTTGTTTATGAAAACTCTTATGTGTTATTCTGATTCACTAAGCCTATTGCATGTATAGGTGAACCTTTTGTGATGTCTTGATTTACTGTCATACTCCTTATTTAGGAATAATTATTGTGATGTCTTGATTAAGTTTTCTATTGCATGTTTAGGTAAATTTTATGTAATGTCGTGATTCATTTTCCTATTGCTTATTTAGGAATACTTATTGTAATGTATTGACTCACTTACGTATTGCTTGTGAAGGAAAAATTATTCTGATGTCTTGATTCACTTTCGTATAGCTTGTTTTGGAATAATTTTTATGATGTCTTGATTCACCCTTATCCCAATCCATGTTTAAGTACACTTGGTTGTGATGTCTTTATTCACTTCACCTATTGCTTGTTTAGATAAACTCTTATGGGAAGTCTAGCTTCACATAGGCTATTACATGTTTAGTTGAACCTTATATGATATCTTAATTCACTGTTATATTGCTTGTTTAGGAATACTTATTGTGATTTCTTGACTCACTTTCCTATTTCTTGTTAAGGAATACTTATTATGATGTCTTGATTCACTTTCCTATTTCTTATTTAGGAATACTTATTATGATGTCTTGATTTACTTTCCTATTGCATGTTCAGGAATACTTGTTGTGATGTCTTGATTTACTTCGCCTATTGCTTAATTAGACAACCTCTTATGTGATGTCTTGATTCACTTAGCCTATTGCATGTTTAGGTGAACCTTATTTGATGTCTTGATTCATTGTCATATTGCTTGTTAAGGAGAATACTTAATGTGATGTCTTGATTAACTTTCCTATTGCATGTTAAGGTAAAGTTTATGTCATGTCTTGATTAACTCCTATTGTTTGTTTAGGAATACTTATTGTTATTTCTTGACTGACTTTTCTATTGCTTGTTCAGGAATACTTACTTGTTGTGATGTCTCGATTCACTTTCCTATTACTTGTATAGGAATACTTGTTATGATGTCTTGATTCACTCTTCATCTATTGCTTGTTTAGGAATACTTACTTGTTGTAATGTCTTGATTCACTTTCCTATTACTTGTATAGGAATACTTGTTGTGATGTCTTGATTCACTTTCCTATTATTTGCTTAGGTATACTATGTCTTGATTCACCTTTAGCCTACTGCATTTTTAGGTACATTTTGTTGTAATGTCTTAATTCACTTCACCTATTGCTTGTTTATGCAAACTCTTATGTGTTATTCTTATTCACTAAGCCTATTGCATGTATAGGTGAACCTTTTGTGATGTCTTGATCTACTATCATACTCCTTACTTAGGAATACTTATTGTGATGTCTTGATTAAGTTTTCTATTGCATGTTTTGGTAAATTTTATGTAATGTCTTGATTCACTTTCCTATTGCTTATTAAGGAATACTTATTGTAATGTATTGACTCACTTTCGTATTGCTTGTGAAAGAAAAATTGTTCTGATGTCTTGATTCACTTTCGTATAGCTTGTTTTGGAATAATTTTTATGATGTCTTAATTCACCCTTAGCATAATGCATGTTTAAGTACACTTGGTTGTGATGTCTTTATTCACTTCGCCTATTGCTTGTTTAGGTAAACTCATATGTGATGTCTAGATTCATATAGGCTATTACATGTTTAGTTGAACCTTATGTGATATCTTAATTCACTGTTATATTGCTTATTTAGGAATACTTATTGTGATGTCTTGACTCACTTTCCTATTTCTTGTTAAGGAATTCTTATTATGATGTCTTGATTCACTTTCCTATTGCTTATTTAGGAATACTTATTGTGATGTCTTGATTAACTTTCCTATTGCGTGTTCAATAATACTTGTTGTGATGTCTTGATTTACTTTGCCTTTTTCTTGATTAGAAAACCTCTTATGTGATGTCTTGATTCACTTAGCCTATAGCATGTTTAGGTGAACCTTATTTGATGTCTTGGTTCATTTTCATATTGCTTGTTAAGGAGAATACTTAATGTGATGTCTTGATTAATTTTCCTATTGCATGTTTAGGTAAAGTTTATGTGATGTCTTGATTAACTCATATTGTTTGTTTAGGAATACTTATTGTTATTTCTTGACTAACTTTCCCATTGCTTGTTCAGGAATACTTACTTGTTGTGATGTCTCGATTCATTTTTCTATTACTTGTATAGGAATACTTGTTGTGATGTCTTGATTCACTATTCATCTATTGCTTGTTTAGGAATACTTACTTTTTGTAATGTCTTGATTAACATTCCTATTACTTGTATAAGAATACTTGTTGTGATGTCTTGATTCACTTTTCTATTATTTTCTTAGGTATACTTGTTACGATATCTTGATTCACCTTTAGCCTACTGCATGTTTAGGTACATTTTATTGTAATATCTTAATTCACTTCACCTATTGCTTGTTTATGAAAACTCTTATGTGTTATTCTGATTCACTAAGCCTATTGCATGTATAGGTGAACCTTTTGTGATGTCTTGATTTACTGTCATAGTCCTTATTTAGTAATAATTATTGTGATGTCTTGATTAAGTTTTCTATTGCATGTTTAGGTAAATTTTATGTAATGTCGTGATTCATTTTCCTATTGCTTATTTAGGAATACTTATTGTAATGTATTGACTCACTTACGTATTGCTTGTGAAGGAAAAATTGTTCTGATGTCTTGATTCACTTTCGTATAGCTTGTTTTGGAATAATTTTTATGATGTCTTAATTCACCCTTAGCATAATGCATGTTTAAGTACACTTGGTTGTGATGTCTTTATTCACTTCGCCTATTGCTTGTTTAGATAAACTCTTATGTGAAGTCTAGCTTCACATAGGCTATTACATGTTTAGTTGAACCTTATATGATATCTTAATTCACTATTATATTGCTTGTTTAGGAATACTTATTGTGATTTCTTGACTCACTTTCCTATTTCTTGTTAAGGAATACTTATTATGATGTCTTGATTCACTTTCCTATTTCTTATTTAGGAATACTTATTATGATGTCTTGATTTACTTTCCTATTGCATGTTCAGGAATACTTGTTGTGATGTCTTGATTTACTTCGCTTATTGCTTAATTAGACAACCTCTTATGTGATGTCTTGATTCACTTAGCCTATTGCATGTTTAGGTGAACCTTATTTGATGTCTTGATTCATTGTCATATTGCTTGTTAAGGAGAATACTTAATGTGATGTCTTGATTAACTTTCCTATTGCATGTTAAGGTAAAGTTTATGTGATGTCTTGATTAACTCCTATTGTTTGTTTATGAATACTTATTGTTATTTCTTGACTGACTTTTCTATTGCTTGTTCAGGAATACTTACTTGTTGTGATGTCTCGATTCACTTTCCTATTACTTGTATAGGAATACTTGTTGTGATGTCTTGATTCACTCTTCATCTATTGCTTGTTTAGGAATACTTACTTGTTGTAATGTCTTGATTCACTTTCCTATTACTTGTATAGGAATACTTGTTGTGATGTCTTGATTCACTTTCCTATTATTTGCTTAGGTATACTATGTCTTGATTCACCTTTAGCCTACTGCATTTTTAGGTACATTTTGTTGTATTGTCTTAATTCACTTCACCTATTGCTTGTTTACGCAAACTCTTATGTGTTATTCTTATTCACTAAGCCTATTGCATGTATAGGTGAACCTTTTGTGATGTCTTGATCTACTATCATACTCCTTACTTAGGAATACTTATTGTGATGTCTTGATTAAGTTTTCTATTGCATGTTTTGGTAAATTTTATGTAATGTCTTGATTCACTTTCCTATTGCTTATTAAGGAATACTTATTGTAATGTATTGACTCACTTTCGTATTGCTTGTGAAAGAAGAATTGTTCTGATGTCTTGATTCACTTTCGTATAGCTTGTTTTGGAATAATTTTTATGATGTCTTAATTCACCCTTAGCATAATGCATGTTTAAGTACACTTGGTTGTGATGTCTTTATTCACTTCGCCTATTGCTTGTTTAGGTAAACTCATATGTGATGTCTAGATTCATATAGGCTATTACATGTTTAGTTGAACCTTATGTGATATCTTAATTCACTGTTATATTGCTTATTTAGGAATACTTATTGTGATGTCTTGACTCACTTTCCTATTTCTTGTTAAGGAATTCTTATTATGATGTCTTGATTCACTTTCCTATTGCTTATTTAGGAATACTTATTGTGATGTCTTGATTAACTTTCCTATTGCGTATTCAATAATACTTGTTGTGATGTCTTGATTTACTTCGCCTTTTGCTTGATTAGAAAACCTCTTATGTGATGTCTTGATTCACTTAGCCTATTGCATGTTTAGGTGAACCTTATTTGATGTCTTGGTTCATTTTCATATTGCTTGTTAAGGAGAATACTTAATGTGATGTCTTGATTAATTTTCCTATTGCATGTTTAGGTAAAGTTTATGTGATGTCTTGATTAACTCATATTGTTTGTTTAGGAACACTTATTGTTATTTCTTGACTAACTTTCCCATTGCTTGTTCAGGAATACTTACTTGTTGTGATGTCTCGATTCACTTTTCTATTACTTGTATAGGAATACTTGTTGTGATGTCTTGATTCACTATTCATCTATTGCTTGTTTAGGAATACTTACTTTTTGTAATGTCTTGATTAACATTCCTATTACTTGTATAGGAATACTTGTTGTGATGTCTTGATTCACTTTTCTATTATTTGCTTAGGTATTCTTGTTACGATATCTTGATTCACCTTTAGCCTACTGCATGTTTAGGTACATTTTATTGTAATATCTTAATTCACTTCACCTATTGCTTGTTTATGAAAACTCTTATGTGTTATTCTGATTCACTAAGCCTATTGCATGTATAGGTGAACCTTTTGTGATGTCTTGATTTACTGTCATACTCCTTATTTAGGAATAATTATTGTGATGTCTTGATTAAGTTTTCTATTGCATGTTTAGGTAAATTTTATGTAATGTCGTGATTCATTTTCCTATTGCTTATTTAGGAATACTTATTGTAATGTATTGACTCACTTACGTATTGCTTGTGAAGGAAAAATTGTTCTGATGTCTTGATTCACTTTCGTATAGCTTGTTTTGGAATAATTTTTATGATGTCTTGATTCACCCTTATCCCAATCCATGTTTAAGTACACTTGGTTGTGATGTCTTTATTCACTTCACCTATTGCTTGTTTAGATAAACTCTTATGTGAAGTCTAGCTTCACATAGGCTATTACATGTTTAGTTGAACCTTATATGATATCTTAATTCACTGTTATATTGCTTGTTTAGGAATACTTATTGTGATTTCTTGACTCACTTTCCTATTTCTTGTTAAGGAATACTTATTATGATGTCTTGATTCACTTTCCTATTTCTTATTTAGGAATACTTATTATGATGTCTTGATTTACTTTCCTATTGCATGTTCAGGAATACTTGTTGTGATGTCTTGATTTACTTCGCCTATTGCTTAATTAGACAACCTCTTATGTGATGTCTTGATTCACTTAGCCTATTGCATGTTTAGGTGAACCTTATTTGATGTCTTGATTCATTGTCATATTGCTTGTTAAGGAGAATACTTAATGTGATGTCTTGATTAACTTTCCTATTGCATGTTAAGGTAAAGTTTATGTGATGTCTTGATTAACTCCTATTGTTTGTTTAGGAATACTTATTGTTATTTCTTGACTGACTTTTCTATTGCTTGTTCAGGAATACTTACTTGTTGTGATGTCTCGATTCACTTTCCTATTACTTGTATAGGAATACTTATTGTGATGTCTTGATTCACTCTTCATCTATTGCTTGTTTAGGAATACTTACTTGTTGTAATGTCTTGATTCACTTTCCTATTACTTGTATAGGAATACTTGTTGTGATGTCTTGATTCACTTTCCTATTATTTGCTTAGGTATACTATGTCTTGATTCACCTTTAGCCTACTGCGTTTTTAGGTACATTTTGTTGTAATGTCTTAATTCACTTCACCTATTGCTTGTTTATGCAAACTCTTATGTGTTATTCTTATTCACTAAGCCTATTGCATGTATAGGTGAACCTTTTGTGATGTCTTGATCTACTATCATACTCCTTACTTAGGAATACTTATTGTGATGTCTTGATTAAGTTTTCTATTGCATGTTTTGGTAAATTTTATGTAATGTCTTGATTCACTTTCCTATTGCTTATTAAGGAATACTTATTGTAATGTATTGACTCACTTTCGTATTGCTTGTGAAAGAAGAATTGTTCTGATGTCTTGATTCACTTTCGTATAGCTTGTTTTGGAATAATTTTTATGATGTCTTAATTCACCCTTAGCATAATGCATGTTTAAGTACACTTGGTTGTGATGTCTTTATTCACTTCGCCTATTGCTTGTTTAGGTAAACTCATATGTGATGTCTAGATTCATATAGGCTATTACATGTTTAGTTGAACCTTATGTGATATCTTAATTCACTGTTATATTGCTTATTTAGGAATACTTATTGTGATGTCTTGACTCACTTTCCTATTTCTTGTTAAGGAATTCTTATTATGATGTCTTGATTCACTTTCCTATTGCTTATTTAGGAATACTTATTGTGATGTCTTGATTAACTTTCCTATTGCGTGTTCAATAATACTTGTTGTGATGTCTTGATTTACTTCGCCTTTTGCTTGATTAGAAAACCTCTTATGTGATGTCTTGATTCACTTAGCCTATTGCATGTTTAGGTGAACCTTATTTGATGTCTTGGTTCATTTTCATATTGCTTGTTAAGGAGAATACTTAATGTGATGTCTTGATTAATTTTCCTATTGCATGTTTAGGTAAAGTTTATGTGATGTCTTGATTAACTCATATTGTTTGTTTAGGAATACTTATTGTTATTTCTTGACTAACTTTCCCATTGCTTGTTCAGGAATACTTACTTGTTGTGATGTCTCGATTCACTTTTCTATTACTTGTATAGGAATACTTGTTGTGATGTCTTGATTCACTATTCATCTATTGCTTGTTTAGGAATACTTACTTTTTGTAATGTCTTGATTAACATTCCTATTACTTGTATAGGAATACTTGTTGTGATGTCTTGATTCACTTTTCTATTATTTGCTTAGGTATACTTGTTACGATATCTTGATTCACCTTTAGCCTACTGCATGTTTAGGTACATTTTATTGTAATATCTTAATTCACTTCACCTATTGCTTGTTTATGAAAACTCTTATGTGTTATTCTGATTCACTAAGCCTATTGCATGTATAGGTGAACCTTTTGTGATGTCTTGATTTACTGTCATACTCCTTATTTAGGAATAATTATTGTGATGTCTTGATTAAGTTTTCTATTGCATGTTTAGGTAAATTTTATGTAATGTCGTGATTCATTTTCCTATTGCTTATTTAGGAATACTTATTGTAATGTATTGACTCACTTAAGTATTGCTTGTGAAGGAAAAATTGTTCTGATGTCTTGATTCACTTTCGTATAGCTTGTTTTGGAATAATTTTTATGATGTCTTGATTCACCCTTATCCCAATCCATGTTTAAGTACACTTGGTTGTGATGTCTTTATTCACTTCACCTATTGCTTGTTTAGATAAACTCTTATGTGAAGTCTAGCTTCACATAGGCTATTACATGTTTAGTTGAACCTTATATGATATCTTAATTCACTATTATATTGCTTGTTTAGGAATACTTATTGTGATTTCTTGACTCACTTTCCTATTTCTAGTTAAGGAATACTTATTATGATGTCTTGAT
Organism: Vicia faba; assembly: GCA_948472305.1. NCBI lineage: Eukaryota > Viridiplantae > Streptophyta > Magnoliopsida > Fabales > Fabaceae > Vicia > Vicia faba. The sequence goes on along the minus strand of CATIWC010001805.1, from coordinate 209,756 downwards.
TCACTTTCCTATTTCTTATTTAGGAATACTTATTATGATGTCTTGATTTACTTTCCTATTGCATGTTCAGGAATACTTGTTGTGATGTCTTGATTTACTTCGCCTATTGCTTAATTAGACAACCTCTTATGTGATGTCTTGATTCACTTAGCCTATTGCATGTTTAGGTGAACCTTATTTGATGTCTTGATTCATTGTCATATTGCTTGTTAAGGAGAATACTTAATGTGATGTCTTGATTAACTTTCCTATTGCATGTTAAGGTAAAGTTTATGTGATGTCTTGATTAACTCCTATTGTTTGTTTAGGAATACTTATTGTTATTTCTTGACTGACTTTTCTATTGCTTGTTCAGGAATACTTACTTGTTGTGATGTCTCGATTCACTTTCCTATTACTTGTATAGGAATACTTGTTGTGATGTCTTGATTCACTCTTCATCTATTGCTTGTTTAGGAATACTTACTTGTTGTAATGTCTTGATTCACTTTCCTATTACTTGTATAGGAATACTTGTTGTGATGTCTTGATTCACTTTCCTATTATTTGCTTAGGTATACTATGTCTTGATTCACCTTTAGCCTACTGCATTTTTAGGTACATTTTGTTGTAATGTCTTAATTCACTTCACCTATTGCTTGTTTATGCAAACTCTTATTTGTTATTCTTATTCACTAAGCCTATTGCATGTATAGGTGAACCTTTTGTGATGTCTTGATCTACTATCATACTCCTTACTTAGGAATACTTATTGTGATGTCTTGATTAAGTTTTCTATTGCATGTTTTGGTAAATTTTATGTAATGTCTTGATTCACTTTCCTATTGCTTATTAAGGAATACTTATTGTAATGTATTGACTCACTTTCGTATTGCTTGTGAAAGAAGAATTGTTCTGATGTCTTGATTCACTTTCGTATAGCTTGTTTTGGAATAATTTTTATGATGTCTTAATTCACCCTTAGCATAATGCATGTTTAAGTACACTTGGTTGTGATGTCTTTATTCACTTCGCCTATTGCTTGTTTAGGTAAACTCATATGTGATGTCTAGATTCATATAGGCTATTACATGTTTAGTTGAACCTTATGTGATATCTTAATTCACTGTTATATTGCTTATTTAGGAATACTTATTGTGATGTCTTGACTCACTTTCCTATTTCTTGTTAAGGAATTCTTATTATGATGTCTTGATTCACTTTCCTATTGCTTATTTAGGAATACTTATTGTGATGTCTTGATTAACTTTCCTATTGTGTGTTCAATAATACTTGTTGTGATGTCTTGATTTACTTCGCGTTTTGCTTGATTAGAAAACCTCTTATGTGATGTCTTGATTCACTTAGCCTATTGCATGTTTAGGTGAACCTTATTTTATGTCTTGGTTCATTTTCATATTGCTTGTTAAGGAGAATACTTAATGTGATGTCTTGATTAATTTTCCTATTGCATGTTTAGGTAAAGTTTATGTGAAGTCTTGATTAACTCATATTGTTTGTTTAGGAATACTTATTGTTATTTCTTGACTAACTTTCCCATTGCTTGTTCAGGAATACTTACTTGTTGTGATGTCTCGATTCACTTTTCTATTACTTGTATAGGAATACTTGTTGTGATGTCTTGATTCACTATTCATCTATTGCTTGTTTAGGAATACTTACTTTTTGTAATGTCTTGATTAACATTCCTATTACTTGTATAGGAATACTTGTTGTGATGTCTTGATTCACTTTTCTATTATTTGCTTAGGTATACTTGTTACGATATCTTGATTCACCTTTAGCCTACTGCATGTTTAGGTACATTTTATTGTAATATCTTAATTCACTTCACCTATTGCTTGTTTATGAAAACTCTTATGTGTTATTCTGATTCACTAAGCCTATTGCATGTATAGGTGAACCTTTTGTGATGTCTTGATTTACTGTCATACTCCTTATTTAGGAATAATTATTGTGATGTCTTGATTAAGTTTTCTATTGCATGTTTAGGTAAATTTTATGTAATGTCGTGATTCATTTTCCAATTGCTTATTTAGGAATACTTATTGTAATGTATTGACTCACTTACGTATTGCTTGTGAAGGAAAAATTGTTCTGATGTCTTGATTCACTTTCGTATAGCTTGTTTTGGAATAATTTTTATGATGTCTTGATTCACCCTTATCCCAATCCATGTTTAAGTACACTTGGTTGTGATGTCTTTATTCACTTCACCTATTGCTTGTTTAGATAAACTCTTATGTGAAGTCTAGCTTCACATAGGCTATTACATGTTTAGTTGAACCTTATATGATATCTTAATTCACTGTTATATTGCTTGTTTAGGAATCCTTATTGTGATTTCTTGACTCACTTTCCTATTTCTTGTTAAGGAATACTTATTATGATGTCTTGATTCACTTTCCTATTTCTTATTTAGGAATACTTATTATGATGTCTTGATTTACTTTCCTATTGCATGTTCAGGAATACTTGTTGTGATGTCATGATTTACTTCGCCTATTGCTTAATTAGACAACCTCTTATGTGATGTCTTGATTCACTTAGCCTATTGCATGTTTAGGTGAACCTTATTTGATGTCTTGATTCATTGTCATATTGCTTGTTAAGGAGAATACTTAATGTGATGTCTTGATTAACTTTCCTATTGAATGTTAAGGTAAAGTTTATGTGATGTCTTGATTAACTCCTATTGTTTGTTTAGGAATACTTATTGTTATTTCTTGACTGACTTTTCTATTGCTTGTTCAGGAATACTTACTTGTTGTGATGTCTCGATTCACTTTCCTATTACTTGTATAGGAATACTTGTTGTGATGTCTTGATTCACTCTTCATCTATTGCTTGTTTAGGAATACTTACTTGTTGTAATGTCTTGATTCACTTTCCTATTACTTGTATAGGAATACTTGTTGTGATGTCTTGATTCACTTTCCTATTATTTGCTTAGGTATACTATGTCTTGATTCACCTTTAGCCTACTGCGTTTTTAGGTACATTTTGTTGTAATGTCTTAATTCACTTCACCTATTGCTTGTTTATGCAAACTCTTATGTGTTATTCTTATTCACTAAGCCTATTGCATGTATAGGTGAACCTTTTGTGATGTCTTGATCTACTGCCATACTCCTTACTTAGGAATACTTATTGTGATGTCTTGATTAAGTTTTCTATTGCATGTTTTGGTAAATTTTATATAATGTCTTGATTCACTTTCCTATTGCTTATTAAGGAATACTTATTGTAATGTATTGACTCACTTTCGTATTGCTTGTGAAAGAAGAATTGTTCTGATGTCTTGATTCACTTTCGTATAGCTTGTTTTGGAATAATTTTTATGATGTCTTAATTCACCCTTAGCATAATGCATGTTTAAGTACACTTGGTTGTGATGTCTTTATTCACTTCGCCTATTGCTTGTTTAGGTAAACTCATATGTGATGTCTAGATTCATATAGGCTATTACATGTTTAGTTGAACCTTATGTGATATCTTAATTCACTGTTATATTGCTTATTTAGGAATACTTATTGTGATGTCTTGACTCACTTTCCTATTTCTTGTTAAGGAATTCTTATTATGATGTCTTGATTCACTTTCCTATTGCTTATTTAGGAATACTTATTGTGATGTCTTGATTAACTTTCCTATTGCGTGTTCAATAATACTTGTTGTGATGTCTTGATTTACTTCGCCTTTTGCTTGATTAGAAAACCTCTTATGTGATGTCTTGATTCACTTAGCCTATTGCATGTTTAGGTGAACCTTATTTGATGTCTTGGTTCATTTTCATATTGCTTGTTAAGGAGAATACTTAATGTGATGTCTTGATTAATTTTCCTATTGCATGTTTAGGTAAAGTTTATGTGATGTCTTGATTAACTCATATTGTTTGTTTAGGAATACTTATTGTTATTTCTTGACTAACTTTCCCATTGCTTGTTCAGGAATACTTACTTGTTGTGATGTCTCGATTCACTTTTCTATTACTTGTATAGGAATACTTGTTGTGATGTCTTGATTCACTATTCATCTATTGCTTGTTTAGGAATACTTACTTTTTGTAATGTCTTGATTAACATTCCTATTACTTGTATAGGAATACTTGTTGTGATGTCTTGATTCACTTTTCTATTATTTGCTTAGGTATACTTGTTACGATATCTTGATTCACCTTTAGCCTACTGCATGTTTAGGTACATTTTATTGTAATATCTTAATTCACTTCACCTATTGCTTGTTTATGAAAACTCTTATGTGTTATTCTGATTCACTAAGCCTATTGCATGTATAGGTGAACCTTTTGTGATGTCTTGATTTACTGTCATACTCCTTATTTAGGAATAATTATTGTGATGTCTTGATTAAGTTTTCTATTGCATGTTTAGGTAAATTTTATGTAATGTCGTGATTCATTTTCCTATTGCTTATTTAGGAATACTTATTGTAATGTATTGACTCACTTACGTATTGCTTGTGAAGGAAAAATTGTTCTGATGTCTTGATTCACTTTCGTATAGCTTGTTTTGGAATAATTTTTATGATGTCTTGATTCACCCTTATCCCAATCCATGTTTAAGTACACTTGGTTGTGATGTCTTTATTCACTTCACCTATTGCTTGTTTAGATAAACTCTTATGTGAAGTCTAGCTTCACATAGGCTATTACATGTTTAGTTGAACCTTATATGATATCTTAATTCACTGTTATATTGCTTGTTTAGGAATCCTTATTGTGATTTCTTGACTCACTTTCCTATTTCTTGTTAAGGAATACTTATTATGATGTCTTGATTCACTTTCCTATTTCTTATTTAGGAATACTTATTATGATGTCTTGATTTACTTTCCTATTGCATGTTCAGGAATACTTGTTGTGATGTCTTGATTTACTTCGCCTATTGCTTAATTAGACAACCTCTTATGTGATGTCTTGATTCACTTAGCCTATTGCATGTTTAGGTGAACCTTATTTGATGTCTTGATTCATTGTCATATTGCTTGTTAAGGAGAATACTTAATGTGATGTCTTGATTAACTTTCCTATTGCATGTTAAGGTAAAGTTTATGTGATGTCTTGATTAACTCCTATTGTTTGTTTAGGAATACTTATTGTTATTTCTTGACTGACTTTTCTATTGCTTGTTCAGGAATACTTACTTGTTGTGATGTCTCGATTCACTTTCCTATTACTTGTATAGGAATACTTGTTGTGATGTCTTGATTCACTCTTCATCTATTGCTTGTTTAGGAATACTTACTTGTTGTAATGTCTTGATTCACTTTCCTATTACTTGTATAGGAATACTTGTTGTGATGTCTTGATTCAGTTTCCTATTATTTGCTTAGGTATACTATGTCTTGATTCACCTTTAGCCTACTGCGTTTTTAGGTACATTTTGTTGTAATGTCTTAATTCACTTCACCTATTGCTTGTTTATGCAAACTCTTATGTGTTATTCTTATTCACTAAGCCTATTGCATGTATAGGTGAACCTTTTGTGATGTCTTGATCTACTATCATACTCCTTACTTAGGAATACTTATTGTGATGTCTTGATTAAGTTTTCTATTGCATGTTTTGGTAAATTTTATGTAATGTCTTGATTCACTTTCCTATTGCTTATTAAGGAATACTTATTGTAATGTATTGACTCACTTTCGTATTGCTTGTGAAAGAAGAATTGTTCTGATGTCTTGATTCACTTTCGTATAGCTTGTTTTGGAATAATTTTTATGATGTCTTAATTCACCCTTAGCATAATGCATGTTTAAGTACACTTGGTTGTGATGTCTTTATTCACTTCGCCTATTGCTTGTTTAGGTAAACTCATATGTGATGTCTAGATTCATATAGGCTATTACATGTTTAGTTGAACCTTATGTGATATCTTAATTCACTGTTATATTGCTTATTTAGGAATACTTATTGTGATGTTTTGACTCACTTTCCTATTTCTTGTTAAGGAATTCTTATTATGATGTCTTGATTCACTTTCCTATTGCTTATTTAGGAATACTTATTGTGATGTCTTGATTAACTTTCCTATTGCGTGTTCAATAATACTTGTTGTGATGTCTTGATTTACTTCGCGTTTTGCTTGATTAGAAAACCTCTTATGTGATGTCTTGATTCACTTAGCCTATTGCATGTTTAGGTGAACCTTATTTTATGTCTTGGTTCATTTTCATATTGCTTGTTAAGGAGAATACTTAATGTGATGTCTTGATTAATTTTCCTATTGCATGTTTAGGTAAAGTTTATGTGAAGTCTTGATTAACTCATATTGTTTGTTTAGGAATACTTATTGTTATTTCTTGACTAACTTTCCCATTGCTTGTTCAGGAATACTTACTTGTTGTGATGTCTCGATTCACTTTTCTATTACTTGTATAGGAATACTTGTTGTGATGTCTTGATTCACTATTCATCTATTGCTTGTTTAGGAATACTTACTTTTTGTAATGTCTTGATTAACATTCCTATTACTTGTATAGGAATACTTGTTGTGATGTCTTGATTCACTTTTCTATTATTTGCTTAGGTATACTTGTTACGATATCTTGATTCACCTTTAGCCTACTGCATGTTTAGGTACATTTTATTGTAATATCTTAATTCACTTCACCTATTGCTTGTTTATGAAAACTCTTATGTGTTATTCTGATTCACTAAGCCTATTGCATGTATAGGTGAACCTTTTGTGATGTCTTGATTTACTGTCATACTCCTTATTTAGGAATAATTATTGTGATGTCTTGATTAAGTTTTCTATTGCATGTTTAGGTAAATTTTATGTAATGTCGTGATTCATTTTCCAATTGCTTATTTAGGAATACTTATTTTAATGTATTGACTCACTTACGTATTGCTTGTGAAGGAAAAATTGTTCTGATGTCTTGATTCACTTTCGTATAGCTTGTTTTGGAATAATTTTTATGATGTCTTGATTCACCCTTATCCCAATCCATGTTTAAGTACACTTGGTTGTGATGTCTTTATTCACTTCACCTATTGCTTGTTTAGATAAACTCTTATGTGAAGTCTAGCTTCACATAGGCTATTACATGTTTAGTTGAACCTTATATGATATCTTAATTCACTGTTATATTGCTTGTTTAGGAATACTTATTGTGATTTCTTGACTCACTTTCCTATTTCTTGTTAAGGAATACTTATTATGATGTCTTGATTCACTTTCCTATTTCTTATTTAGGAATACTTATTATGATGTCTTGATTTACTTTCCTATTGCATGTTCAGGAATACTTGTTGTGATGTCTTGATTTACTTCGCCTATTGTTTAATTAGACAACCTCTTATGTGATGTCTTGATTCACTTAGCCTATTGCATGTTTAGGTGAACCTTATTTGATGTCTTGATTCATTGTCATATTGCTTGTTAAGGAGAATACTTAATGTGATGTCTTGATTAACTTTCCTATTGCATGTTAAGGTAAAGTTTATGTGATGTCTTGATTAACTCCTATTGTTTGTTTAGGAATACTTATTGTTATTTCTTGACTGACTTTTCTATTGCTTGTTCAGGAATACTTACTTGTTGTGATGTCTCGATTCACTTTCCTATTACTTGTATAGGAATACATATTGTGATGTCTTGATTCACTCTTCATCTATTGCTTGTTTAGGAATACTTACTTGTTGTAATGTCTTGATTCACTTTCCTATTACTTGTATAGGAATACTTGTTGTGATGTCTTGATTCACTTTCCTATTATTTGCTTAGGTATACTATGTCTTGATTCACCTTTAGCCTACTGCGTTTTTAGGTACATTTTGTTGTAATGTCTTAATTCACTTCACCTATTGCTTGTTTATGCAAACTCTTATGTGTTATTCTTATTCACTAAGCCTATTGCATGTATAGGTGAACCTTTTGTGATGTCTTGATCTACTATCATACTCCTTACTTAGGAATACTTATTGTGATGTCTTGATTAAGTTTTCTATTGCATGTTTTGGTAAATTTTATGTAATGTCTTGATTCACTTTCCTATTGCTTATTAAGGAATACTTATTGTAATGTATTGACTCACTTTCGTATTGCTTGTGAAAGAAGAATTGTTCTGATGTCTTGATTCACTTTCGTATAGCTTGTTTTGGAATAATTTTTATGATGTCTTAATTCACCCTTAGCATAATGCATGTTTAAGTACACTTGGTTGTGATGTCTTTATTCACTTCGCCTATTGCTTGTTTAGGTAAACTCATATGTGATGTCTAGATTCATATAGGCTATTACATGTTTAGTTGAACCTTATGTGATATCTTAATTCACTGTTATATTGCTTATTTAGGAATACTTATTGTGATGTTTTGACTCACTTTCCTATTTCTTGTTAAGGAATTCTTATTATGATGTCTTGATTCACTTTCCTATTGCTTATTTAGGAATACTTATTGTGATGTCTTGATTAACTTTCCTATTGCGTGTTCAATAATACTTGTTGTGATGTCTTGATTTACTTCGCGTTTTGCTTGATTAGAAAACCTCTTATGTGATGTCTTGATTCACTTAGCCTATTGCATGTTTAGGTGAACCTTATTTTATGTCTTGGTTCATTTTCATATTGCTTGTTAAGGAGAATACTTAATGTGATGTCTTGATTAATTTTCCTATTGCATGTTTAGGTAAAGTTTATGTGAAGTCTTGATTAACTCATATTGTTTGTTTAGGAATACTTATTGTTATTTCTTGACTAACTTTCCCATTGCTTGTTCAGGAATACTTACTTGTTGTGATGTCTCGATTCACTTTTCTATTACTTGTATAGGAATACTTGTTGTGATGTCTTGATTCACTATTCATCTATTGCTTGTTTAGGAATACTTACTTTTTGTAATGTCTTGATTAACATTCCTATTACTTGTATAGGAATACTTGTTGTGATGTCTTGATTCACTTTTCTATTATTTGCTTAGGTATACTTGTTACGATATCTTGATTCACCTTTAGCCTACTGCATGTTTAGGTACATTTTATTGTAATATCTTAATTCACTTCACCTATTGCTTGTTTATGAAAACTCTTATGTGTTATTCTGATTCACTAAGCCTATTGCATGTATAGGTGAACCTTTTGTGATGTCTTGATTTACTGTCATACTCCTTATTTAGGAATAATTATTGTGATGTCTTGATTAAGTTTTCTATTGCATGTTTAGGTAAATTTTATGTAATGTCGTGATTCATTTTCCAATTGCTTATTTAGGAATACTTATTGTAATGTATTGACTCACTTACGTATTGCTTGTGAAGGAAAAATTGTTCTGATGTCTTGATTCACTTTCGTATTGCTTGTTTTGGAATAATTTTTATGATGTCTTGATTCACCCTTATCCCAATCCATGTTTAAGTACACTTGGTTGTGATGTCTTTATTCACTTCACCTATTGCTTGTTTAGATAAACTCTTATGTGAAGTCTAGCTTCACATAGGCTATTACATGTTTAGTTGAACCTTATATGATATCTTAATTCACTGTTATATTGCTTGTTTAGGAATCCTTATTGTGATTTCTTGACTCACTTTCCTATTTCTTGTTAAGGAATACTTATTATGATGTCTTGATTCACTTTCCTATTTCTTATTTAGGAATACTTATTATGATGTCTTGATTTACTTTCCTATTGCATGTTCAGGAATACTTGTTGTGATGTCATGATTTACTTCGCCTATTGCTTAATTAGACAACCTCTTATGTGATGTCTTGATTCACTTAGCCTATTGCATGTTTAGGTGAACCTTATTTGATGTCTTGATTCATTGTCATATTGCTTGTTAAGGAGAATACTTAATGTGATGTCTTGATTAACTTTCCTATTGAATGTTAAGGTAAAGTTTATGTGATGTCTTGATTAACTCCTATTGTTTGTTTAGGAATACTTATTGTTATTTCTTGACTGACTTTTCTATTGCTTGTTCAGGAATACTTACTTGTTGTGATGTCTCGATTCACTTTCCTATTACTTGTATAGGAATACTTGTTGTGATGTCTTGATTCACTCTTCATCTATTGCTTGTTTAGGAATACTTACTTGTTGTAATGTCTTGATTCACTTTCCTATTACTTGTATAGGAATACTTGTTGTGATGTCTTGATTCACTTTCCTATTATTTGCTTAGGTATACTATGTCTTGATTCACCTTTAGCCTACTGCGTTTTTAGGTACATTTTGTTGTAATGTCTTAATTCACTTCACCTATTGCTTGTTTATGCAAACTCTTATGTGTTATTCTTATTCACTAAGCCTATTGCATGTATAGGTGAACCTTTTGTGATGTCTTGATCTACTATCATACTCCTTACTTAGGAATACTTATTGTGATGTCTTGATTAAGTTTTCTATTGCATGTTTTGGTAAATTTTATGTAATGTCTTGATTCACTTTCCTATTGCTTATTAAGGAATACTTATTGTAATGTATTGACTCACTTTCGTATTGCTTGTGAAAGAAGAATTGTTCTGATGTCTTGATTCACTTTCGTATAGCTTGTTTTGGAATAATTTTTATGATGTCTTAATTCACCCTTAGCATAATGCATGTTTAAGTACACTTGGTTGTGATGTCTTTATTCACTTCGCCTATTGCTTGTTTAGGTAAACTCATATGTGATGTCTAGATTCATATAGGCTATTACATGTTTAGTTGAACCTTATGTGATATCTTAATTCACTGTTATATTGCTTATTTAGGAATACTTATTGTGATGTCTTGACTCACTTTCCTATTTCTTGTTAAGGAATTCTTATTATGATGTCTTGATTCACTTTCCTATTGCTTATTTAGGAATACTTATTGTGATGTCTTGATTAACTTTCCTATTGCGTGTTCAATAATACTTGTTGTGATGTCTTGATTTACTTCGCCTTTTGCTTGATTAGAAAACCTCTTATGTGATGTCTTGATTCACTTAGCCTATTGCATGTTTAGGTGAACCTTATTTGATGTCTTGGTTCATTTTCATATTGCTTGTTAAGGAGAATACTTAATGTGATGTCTTGATTAATTTTCCTATTGCATGTTTAGGTAAAGTTTATGTGATGTCTTGATTAACTCATATTGTTTGTTTAGGAATACTTATTGTTATTTCTTGACTAACTTTCCCATTGCTTGTTCAGGAATACTTACTTGTTGTGATGTCTCGATTCACTTTTCTATTACTTGTATAGGAATACTTGTTGTCATGTCTTGATTCACTATTCATCTATTGCTTGTTTAGGAATACTTACTTTTTGTAATGTCTTGATTAACATTCCTATTACTTGTATAGGAATACTTGTTGTGATGTCTTGATTCACTTTTCTATTATTTGCTTAGGTATACTTGTTACGATATCTTGATTCACCTTTAGCCTACTGCATGTTTAGGTACATTTTATTGTAATATCTTAATTCACTTCACCTATTGCTTGTTTATGAAAACTCTTATGTGTTATTCTGATTCACTAAGCCTATTGCATGTATAGGTGAACCTTTTGTGATGTCTTGATTTACTGTCATACTCCTTATTTAGGAATAATTATTGTGATGTCTTGATTAAGTTTTCTATTGCATGTTTAGGTAAATTTTATGTAATGTCGTGATTCATTTTCCTATTGCTTATTTAGGAATACTTATTGTAATGTATTGACTCACTTACGTATTGCTTGTGAAGGAAAAATTGTTCTGATGTCTTGATTCACTTTCGTATAGCTTGTTTTGGAATAATTTTTATGATGTCTTGATTCACCCTTATCCCAATCCATGTTTAAGTACACTTGGTTGTGATGTCTTTATTCACTTCACCTATTGCTTGTTTAGATAAACTCTTATGTGAAGTCTAGCTTCACATAGGCTATTACATGTTTAGTTGAACCTTATATGATATCTTAATTCACTGTTATATTGCTTGTTTAGGAATACTTATTGTGATTTCTTGACTCACTTTCCTATTTCTTGTTAAGGAATACTTATTATGATGTCTTGATTCACTTTCCTATTTCTTATTTAGGAATACTTATTATGATGTATTGATTTACTTTCCTATTGCATGTTCAGGAATACTTGTTGTGATGTCTTGATTTACTTCGCCTATTGCTTAATTAGACAACCTCTTATGTGATGTCTTGATTCACTTAGCCTATTGCATGTTTAGGTGAACCTTATTTGATGTCTTGATTCATTGTCATATTGCTTGTTAAGGAGAATACTTAATGTGATGTCTTGATTAACTTTCCTATTGCATGTTAAGGTAAAGTTTATGTGATGTCTTGATTAACTCCTATTGTTTGTTTAGGAATACTTATTGTTATTTCTTGACTGACTTTTCTATTGCTTGTTCAGGAATACTTACTTGTTGTGATGTCTCGATTCACTTTCCTATTACTTGTATAGGAATACTTGTTGTGATGTCTTGATTCACTCTTCATCTATTGCTTGTTTAGGAATACTTACTTGTTGTAATGTCTTGATTCACTTTCCTATTACTTGTATAGGAATACTTGTTGTGATGTCTTGATTCACTTTCCTATTATTTGCTTAGGTATACTATGTCTTGATTCACCTTTAGCCTACTGCGTTTTTAGGTACATTTTGTTGTAATGTCTTAATTCACTTCACCTATTGCTTGTTTATGCAAACTCTTATGTGTTATTCTTATTCACTAAGCCTATTGCATGTATTGGTGAACCTTTTGTGATGTCTTGATCTACTATCATACTCCTTACTTAGGAATACTTATTGTGATGTCTTGATTAAGTTTTCTATTGCATGTTTTGGTAAATTTTATGTAATGTCTTGATTCACTTTCCTATTGCTTATTAAGGAATACTTATTGTAATGTATTGACTCACTTTCGTATTGCTTGTGAAAGAAGAATTGTTCTGATGTCTTGATTCACTTTCGTATAGCTTGTTTTGGAATAATTTTTATGATGTCTTAATTCACCCTTAGCATAATGCATGTTTAAGTACACTTGGTTGTGATGTCTTTATTCACTTCGCCTATTGCTTGTTTAGGTAAACTCATATGTGATGTCTAGATTCATATAGGCTATTACATGTTTAGTTGAACCTTATGTGATATCTTAATTCACTGTTATATTGCTTATTTAGGAATACTTATTGTGATGTCTTGACTCACTTTCCTATTTCTTGTTAAGGAATTCTTATTATGATGTCTTGATTCACTTTCCTATTGCTTATTTAGGAATACTTATTGTGATGTCTTGATTAACTTTCCTATTGCGTGTTCAATAATACTTGTTGTGATGTCTTGATTTACTTCGCCTTTTGCTTAATTAGAAAACCTCTTATGTGATGTCTTGATTCACTTAGCCTATTGCATGTTTAGGTGAACCTTATTTGATGTCTTGGTTCATTGTCATATTGCTTGTTAAGGAGAATACTTAATGTGATGTCTTGATTAATTTTCCTATTGCATGTTTAGGTAAAGTTTATGTGATGTCTTGATTAACTCCTATTGTTTGTTTAGGAATACTTATTGTTATTTCTTGACTAACTTTCCCATTTCTTGTTCAGGAATACTTACTTGTTGTGATGTCTCGATTCACTTTTCTATTACTTGTATAGGAATACTTGTTGTGATGTCTTGATTCACTATTCATCTATTGCTTGTTTAGGAATACTTACTTTTTGTAATGTCTTGATTAACATTCCTATTCCTTGTATAGGAATACTTGTTGTGATGTCTTGATTCACTTTTCTATTATTTGCTTAGGTATACTTGTTACGATATCTTGATTCACCTTTAGCCTACTGCATGTTTAGGTACATTTTATTGTAATATCCTAATTCAGTTCACCTATTACTTGTTTATGCAAACTCTTATGTGTTATTCTGATTCACTAAGCCTATTGCATGTATAGGTGAACCTTTTGTGATGTCTTGATTTACTGTCATACTCCTTATTTAGGAATAATTATTAGGATGTCTTGATTAAGTTTTCTATTGCATGTTTAGGTAAATGTTATGTAATGTCTTGATTCACTTTTCTATTGCTTGTTTAGGAATACTTATTGTAATGTATTGACTCTCTTTCATATTGCTTGTGAAGGAAAATTGTTCTGATGTCTTGATTCACTTTCCTATATCTTGTTTTGGAATAATTTTTATGATGTCTTGATTCACCCTTAGCCTAATGCATGTTTAAGTACACTTGGTTGTGATGTCTTTATTCACTTCACCTATTGCTTGTTTAGATAAACTCTTATGTGAAGTCTAGATTCATATAGGCTATTACATGTTTAGTTGAACCTTATGTGATATCTTAATTCACTGTTATATTGCTTATTTAGGAATACTTATTGTGATGTCTTGACTCACTTTCCTATTTCTTGTTAAGGAATTCTTATTATGATGTCTTGATTCACTTTCCTATTGCTTATTTAGGAATACTTATTGTGATGTCTTGATTAACTTTCGTATTGCGTGTTCAAGAATACTTGTTGTGATGTCTTGATTTACTTCGCCTATTGCTTAATTAGACAACCTCTTATGTGATGTCTTGATTCCCTTAGCCTATTGCATGTTTAGGTGCACCTTATTTGATGTCTTGGTTCATTGTCATATTGCTTGTTAAGGAGAATACTTAATGTGATGTCTTGATTAATTTTCCTATTGCATGTTTAGGTAAAGTTTATGTGATGTCTTGATTAACTCCTATTGTTTGTTTAGGAATACTTATTGTTATTTCTTGACTGACTTTTCTATTGCTTGTTCAGGAATACTTACTTGTTGTGATGTCTCGATTCACTTTTCTATTACTTGTATAGGAATACTTGTTGTGATGTCTTGATTCACTCTTCATCTATTGCTTGTTTAGGAATACTTACTTGTTGTAATGTCTTGATTCACTTTCCTATTACTTGTATAGGAATACTTGTTGTGATGTCTTGATTCACTTTCCTATTATTTGCTTAGGTATACTATGTCTTGATTCACCTTTAGCCTACTGCGTTTTTAGGTACATTTTGTTGTAATGTCTTAATTCACTTCACCTATTGCTTGTTTATGCAAACTCTTATGTGTTATTCTTATTCACTAAGCCTATTGCATGTATTGGTGAACCTTTTGTGATGTCTTGATCTACTATCATACTCCTTACTTAGGAATACTTATTGTGATGTCTTGATTAAGTTTTCTATTGCATGTTTTGGTAAATTTTATGTAATGTCTTGATTCACTTTCCTATTGCTTATTAAGGAATACTTATTGTAATGTATTGACTCACTTTCGTATTGCTTGTGAATGAAGAATTGTTCTGATGTCTTGATTCACTTTCGTATAGCTTGTTTTGGAATAATTTTTATGATGTCTTAATTCACCCTTAGCATAATGCATGTTTAAGTACACTTGGTTGTGATGTCTTTATTCACTTCGCCTATTGCTTGTTTAGGTAAACTCATATGTGATGTCTAGATTCATATAGGCTATTACATGTTTAGTTGAACCTTATGTGATATCTTAATTCACTGTTATATTGCTTATTTAGGAATACTTATTGTGATGTCTTGACTCACTTTCCTATTTCTTGTTAAGGAATTCTTATTATGATGTCTTGATTCACTTTCCTATTGCTTATTTAGGAATACTTATTGTGATGTCTTGATTAACTTTCCTATTGCGTGTTCAATAATACTTGTTGTGATGTCTTGATTTACTTCGCCTTTTGCTTAATTAGAAAACCTCTTATGTGATGTCTTGATTCACTTAGCCTATTGCATGTTTAGGTGAACCTTATTTGATGTCTTGGTTCATTGTCATATTGCTTGTTAAGGAGAATACTTAATGTGATGTCTTGATTAATTTTCCTATTGCATGTTTAGGTAAAGTTTATGTGATGTCTTGATTAACTCCTATTGTTTGTTTAGGAATACTTATTGTTATTTCTTGACTGACTTTACTATTGTTTGTTCAAGAATACTTACTTGTTGTGATGTCTTGATTCACTTTCCTATTACTTGTATAGGAATACTTGTTGTGATGTCTTGATTCACTATTCATCTATTGCTTGTTTAGGAATACTTACTTTTTGTAATGTCTTGATTAACA
Source organism: Vicia faba (assembly GCA_948472305.1). Classification (NCBI taxonomy): domain Eukaryota; kingdom Viridiplantae; phylum Streptophyta; class Magnoliopsida; order Fabales; family Fabaceae; genus Vicia; species Vicia faba. The sequence goes on along the minus strand of CATIWC010001805.1, from coordinate 193,678 downwards.
TTCCTATTCCTTGTATAGGAATACTTGTTGTGATGTCTTGATTCACTTTTCTATTATTTGCTTAGGTATACTTGTTACGATATCTTGATTCACCTTTAGCCTACTGCATGTTTAGGTACATTTTATTGTAATATCCTAATTCAGTTCACCTATTACTTGTTTATGCAAACTCTTATGTGTTATTCTGATTCACTAAGCCTATTGCATGTATAGGTGAACCTTTTGTGATGTCTTGATTTACTGTCATACTCCTTATTTAGGAATAATTATTAGGATGTCTTGATTAAGTTTTCTATTGCATGTTTAGGTAAATGTTATGTAATGTCTTGATTCACTTTTCTATTGCTTGTTTAGGAATACTTATTGTAATGTATTGACTCTCTTTCATATTGCTTGTGAAGGAAAATTGTTCTGATGTCTTGATTCACTTTCCTATATCTTGTTTTGGAATAATTTTTATGATGTCTTGATTCACCCTTAGCCTAATGCATGTTTAAGTACACTTGGTTGTGATGTCTTTATTCACTTCACCTATTGCTTGTTTAGATAAACTCTTATGTGATGTCTAGATTCATATAGGCTATTACATGTTTAGTTGAACCTTATGTGATATCTTAATTCACTGTTATATTGCTTATTTAGGAATACTTATTGTGATGTCTTGACTCACTTTCCTATTTCTTGTTAAGGAATTCTTATTATGATGTCTTGATTCACTTTCCTATTGCTTATTTAGGAATACTTATTGTGATGTCTTGATTAACTTTCGTATTGCGTGTTCAAGAATACTTGTTGTGATGTCTTGATTTACTTCGCCTTTTGCTTAATTAGAAAACCTCTTATGTGATGTCTTGATTCCCTTAGCCTATTGCATGTTTAGGTGCACCTTATTTGATGTCTTGGTTCATTGTCATATTGCTTGTTAAGGAGAATACTTAATGTGATGTCTTGATTAATTTTCCTATTGCATGTTTAGGTAAAGTTTATGTGATGTCTTGATTAACTCCTATTGTTTGTTTAGGAATACTTATTTTTATTTCTTGACTGACTTTCCCATTGCTTGTTCAGGAATACTTACTTGTTGTGATGTCTCGATTCACTTTTCTATTACTTGTATAGGAATACTTGTTGTGATGTCTTGATTCACTATTCATCTATTGCTTGTTTAGGAATACTTACTTGTTGTAATGTCTTGATTCACATTCCTATTACTTGTATAGGAATACTTGTTGTGATATCTGGATTCACTTTTCTATTATTTGCTTAGGTATACTATATCTTGATTCACCTTTAGCCTACTGCATTTTTAGGTACATTTTATTGTAATGTCTTAATTCACTTTACCTATTGCTTGTTTATGCAAACTCTTATGTGTTATTCTTATTCACTAAGCCTATTGCATGTATAGGTGAACCTTTTGTGATGTCTTGATCTACTATCATACTCCTTATTAAGGAATAATTATTGTGATGCCTTGATTAAGTTTTCTATTGCATGTTTAGGTAAATTTTATGTAATGTCTTGATTCACTTTCCTATTGCTTGTTTAGGAATACTTATTGTAATGTATTGACTCGCTTTCATATAGCTTGTGAAGGAAAAAATGTTTTGATGTCTTGATTCACTTTCCTATAGCTTGTTTTGGAATAATTTTTATGATGTCTTGATTCACCCTTAGCCTAATGCATGTTTAAGTACACTTGGTTGTGATGTCTTTATTCACTTTGCCTATTGCTTGTTTAGATAAACTCTTATGTGATGTCTAGATTCATATAGGCTATTACATGTTTAGTTGAACCTTATGTGATATCTTAATTCACTGTTATATTGCTTATTTAGGAATACTTATTGTGATGTCTTGACTCACTTTCCTATTTATTGTTAAGGAATATTTATTATGATGTCTTGATTCACTTTCCTATTGCTTATTTAGGAGTACTTATTGTGATGTCTTGATTAACTTTCCTATTGCGTGTTCAAGAATACTTGTTGTAATGTCTTGATTTACTTTGCCTATTGCTTAATTAGAAAAACTCTTATGTGATGTCTTAATTCACTTAGCCTATTGCATGTTTAGGTGAACCTTTTGTGATGTCTTGATTCATTGTCATATTGCTTGATAAGGAAAATACTTAATGTGATGTCTTGATTAACTTTCCTTTTGCATGTTTTGGTAAAGTTTATGTGATGTCTTGATTCACTCATATTGTTTGTTTAGGAATACTTATTGTGATTTCTTGATTGACTTTACTATTGTTTGTTCAAGAATACTTACTTGTTGTGATGTCTTGATTCACTTTCCTATTACTTGTATAGAAATACTTATTGTGATGTCTTGATTCACTCTTCATCTATTGCTTGTTAAGGAATATTTACTTGTTGTAACATCTTGATTCACTTTCCTATTACTTGTATAGGAATACTTGTTATGATGTCTTGATTCACTTTCCCATAATTTGCTTCGGTATACTTGTTATGATATCTTGATTCACCTATTGCTTGTTTATGCAAACTCTTATGTGTTATTCTGATTCACTAAGCCTATTGCATGTATAGGGGAACCTTTTGTGATGTCTTGATTTACTGTCATACTCCTTATTTAGGAATAATTATTGTGATGTCTTGATTAAGTTTTCTATTGCATGTTTAGGTAAATTTTATGTAATTTCTTAATTCACTTTCCTAATTCTTATTAAGGAATACTTATTGTAATGTATTGACTCACTTTCGTATTGCTTGTGAAGGAAAAATTGTTCTGATGTCTTGATTCACTTTCGTATAGCTTGTTTTGGAATAAATTTTATGATGTCTTGATTCACCCTTATCCCAATCCATGTTTAAGTACACTTGGTTGTGATGTCTTTATTCACTTCGCCTATTGCTTGTTTAGATAAACTCTTATGTGATGTCTAAATTCACATAGGCTATTACATGTTTAGTTGAACCTTATATGATGTCTTAATTCACTGTTATATTGCTTGTTTAGGAATACTTATTGTGATTTCTTGACTCACTTTCTTATTTCTTATTAAGGAATACTTATTATAATGTCTTGATTCACTTTCCTATTTCTTAATTAGGAATACTTATTGTGATGTCTTGATTTACTTTCCTATTGCGTGTTCAGGAATACTTGTTGTGATATCTTTATTTACTTCGCCTATTACTTAATTAGAAAACCTCTTATGTGATGTCTTGATTCACTTAGCCTATTGCATGTTTAGGTGAACCTTATTTGATGTCTCGATTCATTGTCATATTGCTTGTTAAGGAGAATACTTAATGTGATGTCTTGATTAACTTTCCTATTGCATGTTTAGGTAAAGTTTATGTGATGTCTTGATTAACTCCTATTGTTTGTTTAAGAATACTTATTGTTATTTCTTGACTGACTTTTCTATTGCTTGTTAAGGAATATTTACTTGTTGTAACATCTTGATTCACTTTCCTATTACTTGTATAGGAATACTTGTTATGATGTCTTGATTCACTTTCCCATAATTTGCTTCGGTATACTTGTTATGATATCTTGATTCACCTATTGCTTGTTTATGCAAACTCTTATGTGTTATTCTGATTCACTAAGCCTATTGCATGTACAGGGGAACCTTTTGTGATGTCTTAATTTACTGTCATACTCCTTATTTAGGAATAATTATTGTGATGTCTTGATTAAGTTTTCTATTGCATGTTTAGGTAAATTTTATGTAATTTCTTAATTCACTTTCCTAATTCTTATTAAGGAATACTTATTGTAATGTATTGACTCACTTTCGTATTGCTTGTGAAGGAAAAATTGTTCTGATGTCTTGATTCACTTTCGTATAGCTTGTTTTGGAATAATTTTTATGATGTCTTGATTCACCCTTATCCCAATCCATGTTTAAGTACACTTGGTTGTGATGTCTTTATTCACTTCGCCTATTGCTTGTTTAGATAAACTCTTATGTGAAGTCTAGCTTCACATAGGCTATTACATGTTTAGTTGAACCTTATATGATATCTTAATTCACTGTTATATTGCTTGTTTAGGAATACTTATTGTGATTTCTTGACTCACTTTCCTATTTCTTGTTAAGGAATACTTATTATGATGTCTTGATTCACTTTCCTATTTCTTATTTAGGAATACTTATTATGATGTCTTGATTTACTTTCCTATTGCATGTTCAGGAATACTTGTTGTGATGTCTTGATTTACTTCGCCTATTACTTAATTAGAAAACCTCTTATGTGATGTCTTGATTCACTTAGCCTATTGCATGTTTAGGTGAACCTTATTTGATGTCTCGATTCATTGTCATATTGCTTGTTAAGGAGAATACTTAATGTGATGTCTTGATTAACTTTCCTATTGCATGTTTAGGTAAAGTTTATGTGATGTCTTGATTAACTCCTATTGTTTGTTTAAGAATACTTATTGTTATTTCTTGACTGACTTTTCTATTGCTTGTTCAGGAATACTTACTTGTTGTGATGTCTCGATTCACTTTCCTATTACTTGTATAGGAATTCTTGTTGTGATGTCTTGATTCACTCTTCATCTATTGCTTGTTTAGGAATACTTACATGTTGTAATGTCTTGATTCACTTTTCTATTACTTGTATAGTAATACTTGTTGTGATGTCTTGATTCACTTTCCTATTATTTCCTTAGGTATACTATGTCTTGGTTCACCTTTAGCCTACTGTATTTTTAGGTACATTTTGTTGTAATGTCTTAATTCACTTCACCTATTGCTTGTTTATGCAAACTCTTATGTGTTATTCTTATTCACTAAGCCTATTGCATGTATAGGTGAACCTTTTGTGATGTCTTGATCTACTATCATACTCCTTATTTAGGAATACCTATTGTGATGCCTTGATTAAGTTTTCTATTGCATGTTTAGGTAAATTTTATGTAATGTCTTGATTCACTTTCTTATTGCTTGTTTATGAATACTTATTGTAATGTATTGACTCGCTTTCATATTGCTTGTGAAGGAAAAATTGTTTTGATGTCTTGATTCACTTTCCTATAGCTTGTTTTGGAATAATTTCTATGATGTCTTGATTCACCCTTAGCCTAATGCATGTTTAAGTGCACTGGGTTATGATGTCTTTATTCACTTTGCCTATTTCTTGTTTAGATAAACTCTTATGTGATGTCTAGATTCATATAGGCTATTACATGTTAAGTTGAACCTTATGTGATATCTTAATTCACTGTTATATTGCTTATTTAGGAATACTTATTGTGATGTCTTGACTCACTTTCCTATTTCTTATTAAGGAATTCTTATTATGATGTCTTGATTCACTTTCCTATTGCTTATTTAGGAATACTTATTGTGATGTCTTGATTAACTTTCCTATTGCATGTTCAAGAATACTTGTTGTAATGTCTTGATTTACTTCGCCTATTGCTTAATTAGAAAAACTCTTATGTGATGTCTTAATTCACTTAGCGTATGGCTTGTTTAGGTGAACCTTTTGTGATGTCTTGATTCATTGTCATATTGCTTGCTAAGGAAAATAGTAAATGTGATGTCTTGATTAACTTTCCTTTTGCATGTTTTGGTAAAGTTTTTGTGATGTCTTGATTCACTCATATTGTTTATTTAGGAATACTTATTATGATGTCTTGATTCACTTTCCTATTACTTGTATAGAAATACTTATTGTGATGTCTTGATTCACTCTTCATATATTGCTTGTTTAGGAATACTTACTTGTTGTAATATCTTGATTCACTTTCCTAATACTTGTATAGGAATACTTGTTATGATGTCTTGATTCACTTTCCCATTATTTGCTTCGGTATACTTGTTACGATATCTTGATTCACCTTTAGCCTACTGCATTTTTAGGTACATTTTGTTGTAATGTCTTAATTCACTTCACCTATTGCTTGTTTATGCAAACTCTTATGTGTTATTCTTATTCACTAAGCCTATTGCATGTATAGGTGAACCTTTTGTGATGTCTTGATCTACTATCATACTCCTTACTTAGGAATACTTATTGTGATGTCTTGATTAAGTTTTCTATTGCATGTTTTGGTAAATTTTATGTAATGTCTTGATTCACTTTCCTATTGCTTATTAAGGAATACTTATTGTAATGTATTTACTCACTTTCGTATTGCTTGTGAAAGAAAAATTGTTCTGATGTCTTGATTCACTTTCGTATAGCTTGTTTTGGAATAATTTTTATGATGTCTTAATTGACCCTTAGCATAATGCATGTTTAAGTACACTTGGTTGTGATGTCTTTATTCACTTCGCCTATTGCTTGTTTAGATAAACTCTTATGTGATGTCTAGATTCATATAGGCTATTACATGTTTAGTTGAACCTTATGTGATATCTTAATTCACTGTTATATTGCTTATTTAGGAATACTTATTATGATGTCTTGACTCACTTTCCTATTTCTTGTTAAGGAATTCTTATTATGATGTCTTGATTCACTTTCCTGTTGCTTATTTAGGAATACTTATTGTGATGTCTTGATTAACTTTCCTATTGCGTGTTCAATAATACTTGTTGTGATGTCTTGATTTACTTCGCCTTTTGCTTGATTAGAAAACCTCTTATGTGATGTCTTGATTCACTTAGCCTATTGCATGTTTAGGTGAACCTTATTTGATGTCTTGGTTCATTTTCATATTGCTTGTTAAGGAGAATACTTAATGTGATGTCTTGATTAATTTTCCTATTGCATGTTTAGGTAAAGTTTATGTGATGTCTTGATTAACTCATATTGTTTGTTTAGGAATACTTATTGTTATTTCTTGACTAACTTTCCCATTGCTTGTTCAGGAATACTTACTTGTTGTGATGTCTCGATTCACTTTTCTATTACTTGTATAGGAATACTTGTTGTGATGTCTTGATTCACTATTCATCTATTGCTTGTTTAGGAATACTTACTTTTTGTAATGTCTTGATTAACATTCCTATTACTTGTATAGGAATACTTGTTGTGATGTCTTGATTCACTTTTCTATTATTTGCTTAGGTATACTTGTTACGATATCTTGATTCACCTTTAGCCTACTGCATGTTTAGGTACATTTTATTATAATATCTTAATTCACTTCACCTATTGCTTGTTTATGAAAACTCTTATGTGTTATTCTGATTCACTAAGCCTATTGCATGTATAGGTGAACCATTTGTGATGTCTTGATTTACTGTCATACTCCTTATTTAGGAATAATTATTGTGATGTCTTGATTAAGTTTTCTATTGCATGTTTAGGTAAATTTTATGTAATGTCGTGATTCATTTTCCTATTTCTTATTTAGGAATACTTATTGTAATGTATTGACTCACTTACGTATTGCTTGTGAAGGAAAAATTGTTCTGATGTCTTGATTCACTTTCGTATAGCTTGTTTTGGAATAATTTTTATGATGTCTTGATTCACCCTTATCCCAATCCATGTTTAAGTACACTTGGTTGTGATGTCTTTATTCACTTCACCTATTGCTTGTTTAGTTAAACTCTTATGTGAATTCTAGCTTCACATAGGCTATTACATGTTTAGTTGAACCTTATATGATATCTTAATTCACTGTTATATTGCTTGTTTAGGAATACTTATTGTGATTTCTTGACTCACTTTCCTATTTCTTGTTAAGGAATACTTATTATGATGTCTTGATTCACTTTCCTATTGCTTATTTAGGAATACTTATTGTGATGTCTTGATTTACTTTCCTATTGCGTGTTCAGGAATACTTGTTGTGATGTCTTTATTTACTTCGCCTATTGCTTAATTATAAAACCTCTTATGTGATGTCTTGATTCACTTAGCCTATTGCATGTTTAGGTGAACCTTATTTGGTGTCTTGATTCATTGTCATATTGCTTGTTAAGGAGAATACTTAATGTGATGTCTTGATTAACTTTCCTATTGCATGTTTAGGTAAAGTTTATGTGATGTCTTGATTAACTCCTATTGTTTGTTTAAGAATACTTATTGTTATTTCTTGACTGACTTTTCTATTGCTTGTTCAGGAATACTTACTTGTTGTGATGTCTCGATTCACTATCCTATTACTTGTATAGGAATACTTGTTGTGATGTCTTGATTCACTCTTCATCTATTGCTTGTTTAGGAATACTTACTTGTTGTATGTCTTGATTCACTTTTCTATTACTTGTATAGGAATACTTGTTGTGATGTCTTGATTCATTTTCCTATTATTTGCTTAGGTATACTATGTCTTGATTCACCTTTAGCCTACTGTATTTTTAGGTACATTTTGTTGTAATGTCTTAATTCACTTCACCTATTGCTTATTTATGCAAACTCTTATGTGTTATTCTTATTCACTAAGCCTATTGCATGTATAGGTGAACCTTTTGTGATGTCTTGATCTACTATCATACTCCTTATTTAGGAATACCTATTGTGATGCCTTGATTAAGTTTTCTATTGCATGTTTAGGTAAATTTTATGTAATGTCTTGATTCACTTTCCTATTGCTTGTTTAGGAATACTTATTGTAATGTATTGACTCGCTTTCATATTGCTTGTGAAGGAAAAATTGTTTTGATGTCTTGATTCACTTTCCTATAGCTTGTTTTGGAATAATTTTTATGATGTCTTGATTCACCCTTAGCCTAATGCATGTTTAAGTGCACTTGGTTGTGATGTCTTTATTCACTTTGCCTATTGCTTGTTTAGATAAACTCTTATGTGATGTCTAGATTCATATAGGCTATTACATGTTTAGTTGAACCTTATGTGATATCTTAATTCACTGTTATATTGCTTATTTAGGAATACTTATTGTGATGTCTTGACTCACTTTCCTATTTCTTGTTAAGGAATTCTTATTATGATGTCTTGATTCACTTTCCTATTGCTTATTTAGGAATACTTATTGTGATGTCTTGATTAACTTTCCTATTGCGTGTTCAAGAATACTTGTTGTAATGTCTTGATTTACTTCGCCTATTGCTTAATTAGAAAAACTCTTATGTGATGTCTTAATTCACTTAGCCTATTGCATGTTTAGGTGAACCTTTTGTGATGTCTTGATTCATTGTCATATTGCTTGATAAGGAAAATACTTAATGTGATGTCTTGATTAACTTTCCTTTTGCATGTTTTGGTAAAGTTTATGTGATGTCTTGATTCACTCATATTGTTTGTTTAGGAATACTTATTGTGATTTCTTGATTGACTTTACTATTGTTTGTTAAAGAATACTTACTTGTTGTGAAGTCTTGATTCACTTTCCTATTACTTGTATAGAAATACTTATTGTGATGTCTTGATTCACTCTTCATCTATTGCTTGTTTAGGAATACTTACTTGTTGTAATATCTTGATTCACTTTCCTATTACTTGTATAGGAATACTTGTTATGATGTCTTGATTCACTTTCCCATTATTTGCTTCGGTATACTTGTTACGATATCTTGATTCACCTTTAGCCTACTGCATGTTTAGGTACATTTTATTGTAATATCTTAATTCACTTCACCTATTGCTTGTTTATGCAAACTCTTATGTGTTATTCTGATTCACTAAGCCTATTGCATGTATAGGTGAACCTTTTGTGATGTCTTGATTTACTGTCATACTCCTTATTTAGGAATAATTATTGTAATGTCTTGATTAAGTTTTCTATTGCATGTTTAGGTAAATTTTATGTAATTTCTTGATTCACTTTCCTATTGCTTATTAAGGAATACTTATTGTAATGTATTGACTCACTTTCGTATTGCTTGTGAAGGAAAAATTGTTCTGATGTCTTTATTCACTTTCGTATAGCTTGTTTTGGAATAATTTTTATGATGTCTTGATTCACCCTTATCCCAATCCATGTTTAAGTACACTTGGTTATGATGTCTTTATTTACTCCGCCTATTGCTTGTTTAGATAAACTCTTATGTGATGTCTAGATTCACATAGGCTATTACATGTTTAGTTGAACCTTATATGATATCTTAATTCACTGTTATATTGCTTGTTTAGGAATACTTATTGTGATTTCTTGACTCACTTTCCTATTTCTTGTTAAGGAATACTTATTATAATGTCTTGATTCACTTTCCTATTGCTTATTTAGGAATACTTATTATGATGTCTTGATTTACTTTCCTATAGCGTGTTCAGGAATACTTGTTGTGATATCTTTATTTACTTCGCCTATTGCTTAATTAGAAAACCTCTTATGTGATGTCTTGATTCACTTAGCCTATTGCATGTTTAGGTGAACCTTATTTGATGTCTTGATTCATTGTCATATTGCTTGTTAAGGAGAATACTTAATGTGATGTCTTGATTAACTTTCCTATTGCATGTTTAGGTAAAGTTTATGTGATGTCTTGATTAACTCCTATTGTTTGTTTAAGAATACTTATTGTTATTTCTTGACTGACTTTTCTATTGCTTGTTCAGGAATACTTACTTGTTGTGATGTCTCAATTCACTATCCTATTACTTGTATAGGAATACTTGTTGTGATGTCTTGATTCACTCTTCATCTATTGCTTGTTTAGGAATATTTACTTGTTGTATGTCTTGATTCACTTTCCTATTACTTGTATAGGAATACTTGTTGTGATGTCTTGATTCACTTTCCTATTATTTGCTTAGGTATACTATGTCTTGATTCACCTTTAGCCTACTGTATTTTTAGGTACATTTTGTTGTAATGTCTTAATTCACTTCACCTATTGCTTGTTTATGCAAACTCTTATGTGTTATTCTTATTCACTAAGCCTATTGCATGTATAGGTGAACCTTTTGTGATGTCTTGATCTACTATCATACTCCTTATTTAGGAATACCTATTGTGATGCCTTGATTAAGTTTTCTATTGCATGTTTAGGTAAATTTTATGTAATGTCTTGATTCACTTTCCTATTGCTTGTTTAGGAATACTTATTGTAATGTATTGACTCGCTTTCATATTGCTTGTGAAGGAAAAATTGTTTTGATGTCTTGATTCACTTTCCTATAGCTTGTTTTGGAATAATTTTTATGATGTCTTGATTCACCCTTAGCCTAATGCATGTTTAAGTGCACTTGGTTGTGATGTCTTTATTCACTTTGCCTATTGCTTGTTTAGATAAACTCTTATGTGATGTCTAGATTCATATAGGCTATTACATGTTTAGTTGAACCTTATGTGATATCTTAATTCACTGTTATATTGCTTATTTAGGAATACTTATTGTGATGTCTTGACTCACTTTCCTATTTATTGTTAAGGAATTCTTATTATGATGTCTTGATTCACTTTCCTATTGCTTATTTAGGAATACTTATTGTGATGTCTTGATTAACTTTCCTATTGCATGTTCAAGAATACTTGTTGTAATGTCTTGATTTACTTCGCCTATTGCTTAATTAGAAAAACTCTTATGTGATGTCTTAATTCACTTAGCCTATTGCATGTTTAGGTGAACCTTTTGTGATGTCTTGATTCATTGTCATATTGCTTGATAAGGAAAATACTTAATGTGATGTCTTGATTAACTTTCCTTTTGCATGTTTTGGTAAAGTTTATGTGATGTCTTGATTCACTCATATTGTTTGTTTAGGAATACTTATTGTGATTTCTTGATTGACTTTACTATTGTTTGTTCAAGAATACTTACTTGTTGTGAAGTCTTGATTCACTTTCCTATTACTTGTATAGAAATACTTATTGTGATGTCTTGATTCACTCTTCATCTATTGCTTGTTTAGGAATACTTACTTGTTGTAATATCTTGATTCACTTTCATATTACTTGTATAGGAATACTTGTTATGATGTCTTGATTCACTTTCCCATTATTTGCTTCGATATACTTGTTACGATATCTTGATTCACCTTTAGCCTACTGCATGTTTAGGTACATTTTATTTTAATATCTTAATTCACTTCACCTATTGCTTGTTTATGCAAACTCTTATGTGTTATTCTGATTCACTAAGCCTATTGCATGTATAGGTGAACCTTTTGTGATGTCTTGATTTACTGTCATACTCCTTATTTAGGAATAATTATTATGATGTCTTGATTAAGTTTTCTATTGCATGTTTAGGTAAATTTTATGTAATTTCTTGATTCACTTTCCTATTGCTTATTAAGGAATACTTATTGTAATGTATTGACTCACTTTCGTATTGCTTGTGAAGGAAAAATTGTTCTGATGTCTTGATTCACTTTCGTATAGCTTGTTTTGGAATAATTTTATGATGTCTTGATTCACCCTTATCCCAATCCATGTTTAAGTACACTTGGTTATGATGTCTTTATTTACTCCGCCTATTGCTTGTTTAGATAAACTCTTATGTGATGTCTAGATTCACATAGGCTATTACATGTTTAGTTGAACCTTATATGATATCTTAATTCACTGTTATATTGCTTGTTTAGGAATACTTATTGTGATTTCTTGACTCACTTTCCTATTTCTTGTTAAGGAATACTTATTATAATGTCTTGATTCACTTTCCTATTGCTTATTTAGGAATACTTATTGTGATGTCTTGATTTACTTTCCTATTGCGTGTTCAGGAATACTTGTTGTGATGTCTTTATTTACTTCGCCTATTGCTTAATTAGAAAACCTCTTATGTGATGTCTTGATTCACTTAGCCTATTGCATGTTTAGGTGAACCTTATTTGGTGTCTTGATTCATTGTCATATTGCTTGTTAAGGAGAATACTTAATGTGATATCTTGATTAACTTTCCTATTGCATGTTTAGGTAAAGTTTATGTGATGTCTTGATTAACTCCTATTGTTTGTTTAAGAATACTTATTGTTATTTCTTGACTGACTTTTCTATTGCTTGTTCAGGAATACTTACTTGTTGTGATGTCTCGATTCACTATCCTATTACTTGTATAGGAATACTTGTTGTGATGTCTTGATTCACTCTTCATCTATTGCTTGTTTAGGAATACTTACTTGTTGTATGTCTTGATTCACTTTCCTATTACTTGTATAGGAATACTTGTTGTGATGTCTTGATTCACTTTCCTATTATTTGCTTAGGTATACTATGTCTTGATTCACTTTCCTATTATTTGCTTAGGTATACTATGTCTTGATTCACATTTAGCCTACTGTATTTTTAGGTACATTTTGTTGTAATGTCTTAATTCACTTCACATATTGCTTGTTTATGCAAACTCTTATGTGTTATTCTTATTAACTAAGCCTATTGCATGTATAGGTGAACCTTTTGTGATGTCTTGATCTACTATCATACTCCTTATTTAGGAATACCTATTGTGATGCCTTGATTAAGTTTTCTATTGCATGTTTAGGTAAATTTTATGTAATGTCTTGATTCACTTTCCTATTGCTTGTTTAGGAATACTTATTGTAATGTATTGACTCGCTTTCATATTGCTTGTGAAGGAAAATTGTTTTGATGTCTTGATACACTTTCCTATAGCTTGTTTTGGAATAATTTTTATGATGTCTTGATTCACCCTTAGCCTAATGCATGTTTAAGTGCACTTGGTTGTGATGTCTTTATTCACTTTGCCTATTGCTTGTTTAGATAAACTCTTATGTTATTTCTAGATTCATATAGGCTATTACATGTTTAGTTGAACCTTATGTGATATCTTAATTCACTGTTATATTGCTTATTTAGGAATACTTATTGTGATGTCTTGACTCACTTTCCTATTTCTTGTTAAGGAATTCTTATTATGATGTCTTGATTCACTTTCCTATTGCTTATTTAGGAATAGTTATTGTGATGTCTTGATTAACTTTCCTATTGCGTGTTAAAGAATACTTGTTGTAATGTCTTGATTTACTTCGCCTATTGCTTAATTAGAAAAACTCTTATGTGATGTCTTAATTCACTTAGCCTATTGCATGTTTAGGTGAACCTTTTGTGATGTCTTGATTCATTGTCATATTGCTTGATAAAGAAAATACTTAATGTGATGTCTTGATTAACTTTCCTTTTGCATGTTTTGGTAAAGTTTATGTGATGTCTTGATTAACTTTCCTTTTGCATGTTTTGGTAAAGTTTATGTGATGTCTTGATTCACTCATATTGTTTGTTTATGAATACTTATTGTGATTTCTTGATTGACTTTACTATTGTTTGTTCAAGAATACTTACTTGTTGTGATGTCTTGATTCACTTTCCTATTACTTGTATAGAAATACTTATTGTGATGTCTTGATTCACTCTGCATCTATTGCTTGTTTAGGAATACTTACTTGTTGTAATATCTTGATTCACTTTCCTTTTACTTGTATAGGAATACTTGTTATGATGTCTTGATTCACTTTCCCATTATTTGCTTTGGTATACTTGTTACGATATCTTGATTCACCTTTAGCCTACTGCATGTTTAGGTAAATTTTATTGTAATATCTTAATTCACTTCACCCGTTGCTTGTTTATGCAAACTCTTATGTGTTATTCTGATTCACTAAGCCTATTGCATGTATAGGTGAACCTTTTGTGATGTCTTGATTTACTGTCATACTCCTTATTTAGGAATAATTATTGTGATGTCTTGATTAAGTTTTCTATTGCATGTTTAGGTAAATTTTATGAAATTTCTTGATTCACTTTCCAATTGCTTATTAAGGAATACTTATTGTAATGTATTGACTCACTTTCGTATTGCTTGTGAAGGAAAAATTGTTCTGATGTCTTTATTCACTTTCGTATAGCTTGTTTTGGAATAATTTTTATGATGTCTTGATTCACCCTTATCCCAATCCATGTTTAAGTACACTTGGTTATGATGTCTTTATTTACTCCGCCTATTGCTTGTTTAGATAAACTCTTATGTGATGTCTAGATTCACATAGGCAATTACATGTTTAGTTGAACCTTATATGATATCTTAATTCACTGTTATATTGCTTGTTTAGGAATACTTATTGTGATTTCTTGACTCACTTTCCTATTTCTTGTTAAGGAATACTTATTATAATGTCTTGATTCACATTCCTATTACTTATTTAGGAATACTTATTGTGATGTCTTGATTTACTTTCCTATTGCGCGTTCAGGAATACTTGTTGTGATGTCTTTATTTACTTCGCCTATTGCTTAATTAGAAAACCTCTTATGTGATGTCTTGATTCACTTAGCCTATTGCATGTTTAGGTGAACCTTATTTGATGTCTTGATTCATTGTCATATTGCTTGTTAAGGAGAATACTTAATGTGATGTCTTGATTAACTTTCCTATTGCATGTTTAGGTAAAGTTTATGTGATGTCTTGATATAGTTGTTGTGATGTCTTGATTATCCCTTAGCCTACTGGATGTTTAGGTGCAGTTTCTTGTGATGTCTTTATTCACTTCGACTATTGCAAGTTTAGGTAAACTCTTATGTGATGTGGTTCACTTTTCCTTTCTATGTTTAGGTGAACCTTAGATAATGACATGGTTCACTTTCCTATTGCTTGTTTAAGAATACTTGTTGTGATGTCATGATTCACTTTCCTATAGCATGTTTAGGTAAATTTTATGTGATGTTTTGAATCACTTTCCTATATCTTGTTAAGGAATATTTATTGTGATGTCTTGACTCACTTTCCTATTGCCTGTTTAAGAAATCATGTTGAAATTTCTTGAATCACTTTCCTATTGCTTATTAAGGAATACTTGTTGTGATGCCTTGATTCACTTTCCTATTGCTTGTTTAAGAATACTTGTTTTGATGTCTTGATTCACTTTCCTATTGCATGTTTAGGTGAACTTTATGTGATTTCTTGATTCAATTTCCTATTTCTTGTTAAGGAATACTTATTGTGATGTCTTGACTCACTTTCCTATTGCTTGTTTAGGAATACTTGTTGTGATGTCTTGATTCACCCTTAGCCTACTGCATGTTTAAGTACACTTTATTGTAATGTCTTGATTAACTTCACCTATTGCTTCTTTAGGTAAACTCTTATGTGATGTCTTGATTCACTTTCCTATTACTTGTTTAGGAATACTTGTTGTGATGTCTTGATTCACTTTCCTATTGCATGTTTAGGTAAATTTTATGTGATGTCTTGATTCACTTTCCTTCTGCATGTTTAGGTAAATTTTATGTGATGTCTTGATTCACTTTACTATTGCATGTTTAGGTAAATTTTTGGTGATGTCTTGACTCACTTTCCTATTTCTTGTTAAGGAATACTTATTGTGATGTCTTGACTCACTTTCATATTGCTTGTTTAGGAATACTTATTTTGATGTCTTGATTCACCCTTAGCCTACTGCATGTTTAGGTATACTTTATTGTAATGTTTGGATTCACTTCACCTATTGCTTCGTTAGGTAAACTCTTATGTGATGTCTTGATTCAATTTCCTATTACTTGTTTAGGTATACTTGTTGTGATGTCTTTATTAACTTTCCTATTGCATGTTTAGGTAAATTTTATGTGAGTTCTTGATTCACTTTCCTTCTGCATGTTTAGGTAAATTTTATGTGATGTCTTGATTCACTTTCTTATTTCTGGTTAAGGAATACTTATTGTGATGTTTGACTCACTTTCCCGTTCCTTGTTTAGGAATATTTGTTGTGATGTCTTAATTCACTATCCTATTGCTTGTTTAGAAATACTTGTTGTGATGTCTTGATTCACCCTCAAACTATTGCATCTTTATGTACACTTTATTGTGATGTCTTGATTCACTTTCCTATTGCTTGTTTAGCAATACTCTTTGTGATTTCTTGATTCACTTCGCCAATTGCTTGTTTAGGTAAACTCTTATTTTATGACTTGATTCATGTTCCTATTTCATGTTTAGGTAAATTTTATGTGATGTCTTGATTCACTTATTGTGATGTATTGACTAACTATCATATTGCTTATTTAGGAATATTTGTTGTGATGTCTTGATTCACTTTCCTATTGCTTGTTCAGGAAAACTTATTGTGATTTCTTGATTAACCTTTAGCCTACTGCATGTTTAGGTACACTTTGTTGTGATGTCATGGTTCAGTTTGCCATTTGCTACTTTAGGTAAACAATTATGTGATGTCTTGATTTACTTAGCCTATGGCATGTTTAGGTAAACCTTATTTGATGTCTTGATTCAATGTTATATTGCTTAATTAGGAATAATTATTGTGATGTCTTAATTAACTTTCCTATTGCATTTGTACGTAAGTTTTATGTGATGTCCTAATTCACTATCCTATTTGTTGTTTAGGAATACTTATTGTTATGTCTTGATTCACACTCCTATTCTTGATTAGGAATACATGTTGTGATGTCTTGACTCACCCTTAGCTTACTGCATGTTTAGTTATTGTGATGTCTTGACTCACCCTTAGCTTACTGCATGTTTAGTTATTGTGATGTCTTTATTCACTTCGCCTATTGGTAGTTTAGGTAAACTCTTATGTGATGTCTTGGTTCACTTAGCCTATTGTATGTTTCGGTGAACCTTAGATGATGACATGGTTCACTTTCCTATTGCTTGTTTAGGAATACTTGTTGTGATGTCTTGATTCCCTTTCCTATTGCATTTTTAGGTATATCTTATGTAATGTCTTGAATCACTTTCCTATTTCTTGTTAAGGAATACTTATTGTGATGTCCTGACTCACTTTTCGAGTACCTACTTAAGAAAACTTGTTGTGATGTCTTGAATCACTTTCCTATTGCTTGTTAAGGAATACTTGTTGTGATATCTTGATTCACTTTTCTATTGCTTGTTTAATAATACTTATTTTAATGTCTTGATTCACTTTCCTATTGCATGTTTAGCTAAATTATATGTGATGTCTTGATTTACTTTCCTATTTCTTTGTTAGGGAATAATTACTGTGATGTCTTGACTCACTTTCCTATTGCTTGTTTAGGAATACTTATTGTTATGTCTTGTTTTACTTTCCTATTGCTTGTTTAGGAATACTTGTTGCGATGTCTTGATTCACCCTTAGCCTATTGATGTTTATGTACACTTTATTGTGATGACTTGATTCACCCTTAGCCAATTGAATGTTTATGTACAATTTATTGTAATGTTTCAATTCACCTTCCTATTGCCTGTTTAGGAATACTTATTATGATGTGTTGATTCACTTCTCCTATTGCTTGTTTAGGTAAACTCTTATGTGATGTCTTGATTCATTGTCATATTAGTTGTTTATGAATACTTATTGGAATGTCTTGCTTTAGTTTCCTATTGCATAATTAAGTAAATTTTATGTGATGTGTTATATTCACTTTCCTATTGCTTGTTTAGGAATACTTATTGTGATTTATTAACTAACTTTCCTATCGCTTGTTTAGGAATATTTGTTGTGATGTCTTGATTCACTTTCCTATTGCTTGTTTAGGAATAATTGTTGTGATGTTTTGATTCACTATTTTATTACTTAATTAAGAATACTTATTGTGATGTCTTAATTAACTTTCCTGTTGCATGTGTAGGTAAGTTTTATGTGATGTCTTGATTCCTTTCCTCTTGCTTGTTTATGAATACTTATTGTTATCTCTTGACTCACTTTCTTATTGTTTGTTTAGGAATAGTTGTTGTGATGTCTTGATTATCCCTTAGCCTACTGCATGTTTAGGTGCAGTTTCTTGTGATGTCTTTATTCACTTCTACTATTGCAAGTTTAGGTAAACTCTTATATGATGTGGTTCACTTTTCCTTTCTATGTTTAGGTGAACTTTAGATAATGACATGGTTCACTTTCCTATTGCTTGTTTAAGAATACTTGTTGTGATGTCTTGATTCACTTTCCCATAGCATGTTTAGGTAAATTTTATGTGATGTTTTGAATCACCTTCCTATTTCTTGTTAAGGAATATTTATTGTGATGTCCTGACTCACTTTCCTATTGCCTGTTTAAGAAATCATGTTGAAATGTCTTGAATCACTTTCCTATTTTTTATTAAGGAATACTTGTTGTGATGTCTTGATTCACTTTCCTATTTCTTGTTTAAGAATACTTGTTTTGATGTCTTGATTCACTTTCCTATTGCATTTTTAGGTGAACTTTATGTGATTTCTTGATTCAATTTCCTATTTCTTGTTAAGGAATACTTATTGTGATGTCTTGACTCACTTTCCTAGTGCTTGTTTAGGAATACTTGTTGTGATGTCTTGATTCACCCTTAGCCTACTGCATGTTTAGGTACACTTTATTGTAATGTCTTGATTCACTTCTCCTATTGCTTCTTTAGGTAAACTCTTATGTGATGTCTTGATTCACTTTCCTATTACTTGTTTAGGAATACTTGTTGTGATGTCTTGATTCACTTTCCTATTGCATGTTTAGGTAAATTTTATGTGATGTCTTGATTCACTTTCCTTCTGCATGTTTAGGTAAATTTTATGTGATGTCTTGATTCACTTTCCTATTGCATGTTTAGGTAAATTTTATGTGATGTCTTGACTCACTTTCCTATTTCTTGTTAAGGAATACTTATTGTGATGTCTTGACTCACTTTCTTATTGCTTTTTTAGGAATACTTATTTTGATGTCTTGATTCACCCTTAGCCTACTGCATGTTTAGGTACACTTTATTGTAATTTTTTGATTCACTTCACCTATTGCTTCGTTAGGTAAACTCTTATGTGATGTCTTGATTCACTTAGCCTATTGCATTTTTAGGCGAGCCTTTTGTGATGTCTTGATTCAATTTCCTATTACTTCTTTAGGAATACTTGTTGTGATGTCTTTATTCACTTTCCTATTGCATGTTTAGGTAAATTTTATGTGATGCCTTGATTCACTTTCCTTCTGCATGTTTAGGTAAATTTTATCTGATGTCTTGATTCACTTTCTTATTTGTTGTTAAGGAATACTTATTGTGATGTTTGACTCACTTTCCCATTCCTTGTTTAGAAATATTTGTTGTGATGTCTTAATTCACTATCCTATTGCTTGTTTAAAAATACTTGTTGTGATGTCTTGATTCACCCTCAGACTATTGCATGTTTATGTACACTTTATTGTGACGTCGTGATTCACTTTCCTATTGCTTGTTTAGCAATACTTGTTGTGATGTCTTGATTCACTTTGCCGATTGCTTGTTTAGGTAAACTCTTATTTAATGACTTGATTCATGTTCCTATTTCATGTTTTGGTAAATTTTATGTGATGTCTTGATTCACTTATTGTGATGTATTGACTAACTATCATATTGCTTGTTTAGGAATATTTGTTGTGGTGTCTTGATTCACTTTCCTGTTGCTTGTTCAGGAAAACTTGTTGTGATTTCTTGATTCACCTTTAGCCTACTGCATGTTTAGGTACACTTTGTTGTGATGTCATGGTTCAGTTTGCCATTTGCTACTTTAGGTAAACACTTATGTGATGTCTTGATTTACTTAGCCTATGGCATGTTTAGGTAAACCTTATTTGATGTCTTGATTCAATGTTATATTGCTTAATTAGGAATAATTATTGTGATGTCTTAATTAACTTTCCTATTGCATTTGTACGTAAGTTTTATGTGATGTCTTAATTCACTGTCCTATTTGTTGTTTAGGAATACTTATTGTTATGTCTTGATTCACATTCCTATTGCTTGATTAGAAATACATGTTGTGATGTCTTGACTCACCCTTAGCTTACTGCATGTTTAGTTATTGTGATGTCTTTATTCACTTCGCCTAATGGTAGTTTAGGTAAACTCTTATGTGATGTCTTGGTTCACTTAGCCTATTGTATGTTTCGGTGAACCTTAGATGATGACATGGTTCACTTTCCTATTGCTTGTTTAGGAATACTTGTTGTGATGTCTTGATTCCCTTTCCTATTGCATTTTTAGGTATATTTTATGTAATGTCTTGAATCACTTTCCTATTTCTTGTTAAGGAATACTTATTGTGATGTCCTGACTCACTTTTCGAGTACCTACTTAAGAAAACTTGTTGTGATGTCTTGAATCACTTTCCTATTGCTTGTTAAGGAATACTTGTTGTGATATCTTGATTCACTTTTCTATTGCTTGTTTAATAATACTTATTTTAATGTCTTGATTCACTTTCCTATTGCATGTTTAGCTAAATTATATGTGATGTCTTGATTTACTTTCCTATTTCTTTGTTAGGGAATAATTACTGTGATGTCTTGACTCACATTCCTATTGCTTGTTTAGGAATACTTATTGTTATGTCTTGTTTTACTTTCCTATTGCTTGTTTAGGAATACTTGTTGCGATGTCTTGATTCACCCTTAGCCTATTGATGTTTATGTACACTTTATTGTGATGACTTGATTCACCCTTAGCCAATTGCATGTTTATGTACAATTTATTGTAATGTTTCGATTCACCTTCCTATTGCCTGTTTAGGAATACTTATTGTGATGTGTTGATTCACTTCTCCTATTACTTGTTTAGGTAAACTCTTATGTGATGTCTTGATTCATTGTCATATTACTTGTTTAGGAATACTTATTGGAATGTCTTGCTTTAGTTTCCTATTGCATAATTAAGTAAATTTTATGTGATGTGTTATATTCACTTTTCTATTGCTTGTTTAGGAATACTTATTGTGATTTATTAACTAAATTTCCTATCGCTTGTTTAGGAATATTTGTTGTGATGTCTTGATTCACTTTCCTATTGCTTGTTTAGGAATAATTGTTGTGATGTTTTGATTCACTATTTTATTGCTTAATTAAGAATACTTATTGTGATGTCTTAATTAACTTTCCTATTGCATGTGTAGGTAAATTTTATGTGATGTCTTGATTCCTTTCCTATTGCTTGTTTATGAATACTTATTGTTATCTCTTGACTCACTTTCTTATTGTTTGTTTAGAAATAGTTGTTGTGATGTCTTGATTATCCCTTAGCCTACTGCATGTTTAGGTGTAGTTTCTTGTGATGTCTTTATTCACTTCTACTATTGCAAGTTTAGGTAAACTCTTATATGATGTGGTTCACTTTTCCTTTCTATCTTTAGGTGAACCTTATATAATGACACGGTTCACTTTCCTATTGCTTGTTTAAGAATACTTGTTGTGATGTCTTGATTCACTTTCCTATAGCATGTTTAGGTAAATTTTATGTGATGTTTTGAATCACCTTCCTATTTCTTGTTAAGGAATATTTATTGTGATGTCCTGACTCACTTTCCTATTGCCTGTTTAAGAAATCATGTTGAAATGTCTTGAATCACTTTCCTATTGCTTATTAAGGAATACTTGTTGTGATGTCTTGATTCACTTTCCTATTGCTTGTTTAAGAATACTTGTTTTGATGTCTTGATTCACTTTCCTATTGCATTTTTAGGTGAACTTTATGTGATTTCTTGATTCAATTTCCTATTTCTTGTTAAGGAATACTCATTGTGATGTCTTGACTCACTTTCCTATTGCTTGTTTAAGAATACTTGTTGTGATATCTTGATTCACCCTTAGCCTACTGCATGTTTAGGTACACTTTATTGTAATGTCTTGATTCACTTCACCTATTGCTTCTTTAGGTAAACTCTTATGTGATGTCTTGATTCACTTTCATATTACTTGTTAAGGAATACTTGTTGTGATGTCTTGATTCACTTTCCTATTAATTGTTAAGGAATACTTGTTGTGATGTCTTGATTCACTTTCCTATTGCATGTTTAGGTAAATTTTATGTGATGTCTTGATTCACTTTCCTTCTGCATGTTTAGGTAAATTTTATGTGATGTCTTGATTCACTTTCCTATTGCATGTTTAGGTAAATTTTATGTGATGTCTTGAGTCACTTTCCTATTTCTTGTTAAGGAATACTTATTGTTATGTCTTGACTCACTTTCTCATTGCTTGTTTAGGAATACTTATTTTGATGTCTTGATTCACACTTAGCCTACTGCATGTTTAGGTACACTTTATTGTAATGTTTTGATTCACTTCACCTATTGCTTCGTGAGGTAAACTCTTATGTGATGTCTTGATTCACTTAGCCTATTGCATGTTTAGGCGAGCCTTTTGTGATGTCTTGATTCAATTTCCTATTACTTCTTTAGGAATACTTGTTGTGATGTCTTTATTCACTTTCCTATTGCATGTTTAGGTAAATTTTATGTGATGCCTTGATTCACTTTCCTTCTGCATGTTTAGGTAAATTTTATGTGATGTCTTGATTCACTTTCTTATTTCTTGTTAAGGAATACTTATTGTGATGTTTGACTCACTTTCCCGTTCCTTTTTTAGGAATATTTATTGTGATGTCTTAATTCACTATCCTATTGCTTGTTTAGAAATACTAGTTGTGATGTCCTGATTCACCCTCAGACTATTGCATGTTTATGTACACTTTATTGTGATGTTGTGATTCACTTTCCTATTGCTTGTTTAGAAATACTTGTTGTGATGTCTTGATTCACTTCGCCGATTGCTTGTTTAGGTAAACTCTTATTTAATGACTTGATTCATGTTCCTATTTCATGTTTTGGTAAATTTTATGTGATGTCTTGATTCACTTATTGTGATGTATTGACTAACTATCATATTGCTTGTTTAGGAATATTTGTTGTGATGTCTTGATTCACTTTCCTATTGCTTGTTCAGGAAAACTTGTTGTGATTTCTTGATTCACCTTTAGCCTACTGCATGTTTAGGTACACTTTGTTGTGATGTCATGGTTCAGTTTGCCATTTTCTACTTTAGGTAAACACTTATGTGATGTCTTGATTTACTTAGCCTATGGCATGTTTAGGTAAACCTTATTTGATGTCTTGATTCAATGTTATATTGCTTAAGTTGGAATAATTATTGTGATGTCTTAATTAACTTTCCTATTGCATTTGTACGTAAGTTTTATGTGATGTCTTAATTCACTATCCTATTTGTTGTTTAGGAATACTTATTGTTATGTCTTGGTTCACATTCCTATTGCTTGATTAGGAATACATGTTGTGATGTCTTGACTCACCCTTAGCTTACTGCATGTTTAGTTATTGTGATGTCTTTATTCACTTCGCCTATTGGTAGTTTAGGTAAACTCTTATGTGATGTCTTGGTTCAATAGCCTATTGTATGTTTCGGTGAACCTTAGATGATGACAGGGTTCACTTTCCTAATTTTTGTTTAGGAATACTTGTTGTGATGTCTTGATTCACTTTCCTATTGCATTTTTAGGTATATTTTATGTAATGTCTTGAATCACTTTCCTATTTCTTGTTAAGGAATACTTATTGTGATGTCCTGACTCACTTTTCGAGTACCTATTTAAGAAAACTTGTTGTGATATCTTGAATTACTTTCCTATTACTTGTTAAGGAATACTTGTTGTGATATCTTGATTCACTTTTCTATTGCTTGTTTAAGAATACTTATTTTAATGTCTTGATTCACTTTCCTATTGCATGTTTAGCTAAATTATATGTGATGTCTTGATTTACTTTCCTATTTATTTGTTAAGGAATACTTACTGTGATGTCTTGACTCACTTTCCTATTGCTTGTTTAGGAATACTTGTTGTGATGTCTTGTTTTACTTTCCTATTGCTTGTTGCGATGTCTTGATTCACCCTTAGCCTATTGATGTTTATGTACACTTTATTGTGATGACTTGATTCACCCTTAGCCAATTGCATGTTTATGTACAATTAATTGTAATGTTTCGATTCACCTTCCTATTGTCTGTTTAGGAATACTTCTTGTGATGTGTTGATTCACTTCTCCTATTACTTGTTTAGGTAAACTCTTATGTGATATCTTGATTCATTGTCACATTACTTGTTTAGGAATACTTATTGGAATGTCTTGCTTTAGTTCCCTATTGCATAATTAAGTAAATTTTATGTGATGTGTTATATTCACTTTCCTATTGCTTGTTTAGGAATACTTATTGTGATTTATTAACTAACTTTCCTATCGCTTGTTTAGGAATATTTGTTGTGATGTCTTGATTCACTTTCCTATTGCTTGTTTAGGAATGATTGTTGTGATGTTTTAATTCACTATTTTATTGCTTAATTAAGAATACTTATTGTGATGTCTTAATTAACTTTCCTATTGCATGTGTAGGTATATTTTATGTGATGCCATGATTCCTTTCCTCTTGCTTGTTTATGAATACTTATTGTTATCTCTTGACTCACTTTCTTATTGTTTGTTTAGGAATAGTTGTTGTGTTGTCTTGATTATCCCTTAGCCTACTGCATGTTTAGTTGCAGTTTCTTGTGATGTCTTTATTCACTTTGACTATTGCAAGTTTAGGTAAACTCTTATATGATGTGGTTCACTTTTCCTTTCTATGTTTAGGTGAACCTTAGATAATGACATGGTTCACTTTCCTATTGCTTGTTTAAGAATACTTGTTGTGATGTCTTGATTCACTTTCCTATAACATGTTTAGGTAAATTTTATGTGATGTTTTGAATCACCTTCCTATTTCTTATTAAGGAATATTTATTGTGATGTCCTGACTCACTTTCCTATTGCCTGTTTAAGAAAACATGTTGAAATGTCTTGAATCACTTTCCTATTGCTTATTAAGGAATACTTGTTGTGATGTCTTGATTCACTTTCCTATTGCTTGTTTAAGAATACTTGTTTTGATGTCTTGATTCACTTTCCTATTGCATGTTTAGGTGAACTTTAAGTGATTTCTTGATTCAATTTCCTATTTCTTGTTAAGGAATACTTATTGTGATGTCTTGACTCACTTTCCTATTGCTTGTTTAGGAATACTTGTTGTGATGTCCTGATTCACCCTTAGCCTACTGCATGTTTAGGTACACTTTATTGTAAGTTCTTGATTCACTTCACCTGTTGCTTCTTTAGGTAAACTCTTATGTGATGTCTTGATTCACTTTCCTATTACTTGTTTAGGAATACTTGTTGTGATGTCTTGATTCACTTTCCTATTGCATGTTTAGGTAAATTTTATGTGATGTCTTGACTCACTTTCCTATTTCTTGTTAAGGAATACTTATTGTGATGTCTTGACTCACTTTCTTATTGCTTGTTTAAGAATACTTATTTTGATATATTGATTCACACTTAGCCTACTGCATGTTTAGGTACACTTTATTGTAATGTTTTGATTCACTTCACCTATTGCTTCGTTAGGTAAACTCTTATGTGATGTCTTGATTCACTTAGCCTATTGCATGTTTAGGCGAGCCTTTTGTGATGTCTTGATCCAATTTCCTATTACTTGTTTAGGAATACTTGTTGTGATGTCTTTATTCACTTTCCTATTGCATGTTTAGGTAAATTTTATGTGATGTCTTGATTCACTTTCCTTCTGCATGTTTAGGTAAATTTTATGTGATGTCTTGATTCACTTTCTTATTTCTTGTTAAGGAATACTTATTGTGATGTTTGACTCACTTTCCCGTTCCTTGTTTAGGAATATTTGTTGTGATGTCTTAATTCACTATCCTATTGCTTGTTTAGAAATACTTGTTGTGATGTCTTGATTCACCCTAAAACTATTGCATGTTTATGTACACTTTATTGTGATGTCGTGATTCACTTTCCTATTGCTTGTTTAGCAATACTTGTTGTGATGTCTTGATTCACTTCGCCGATTGCTTGATTAGGTAAACTCTTATTTAATGACTTGATTCATGTTCCTATTTCATGTTTTGGTAAATTTTGTGTGATGTCTTGATTCACTTATTGTGATGTATTGACTAACTATCATATTGCTTGTTTAGGAATATTTGTTGTGATGTCTTGATTCACTTTCCTATTGCTTGTTCAGGAAAACTTGTTGTGATTTCTTGATTCACCTTTAGCCTACTGCATGTTTAGGTACACTTTGTTGTGATGTCATGGTTCAATTTGCCATTTGCTACTTTAGGTAAACACTTATGTGATGTCTTGATTTACTTAGCCTATGGCATGTTTAGGTAAACCTTATTTGATGTCTTGATTCAATGTTATATTGCTTAATTAGGAATAATTATTGTGATGTCTTAGTTAACTTTCCTATTGCATTTGTACGTAAGATTTATGTGATGTATTAATTCACTATCCTATTTGTTGTTTAGGAATACTTATTGTTATGTCTTGATTCACATTCCTATTGCTTGATTAGGAATACATGTTGTGATGTCTTGACTCACCCTTAGCTTACTGCATGTTTAGTTATTGTGATGTCTTGACTCACCCTTAGCTTACTGCATGTTTAGTTATTGTGATGTCTTTATTCACTTCGCCTATTGGTAGTTTAGGTAAACTCTTATGTGATGTCTTGGTTCAATAGCCTATTTTATGTTTCGGTGAACTTTAGATGATGACATGGTTCACTTTCCTAATTCTTGTTTAGGAATACTTGTTGTGATGTCTTGATTCACTTTCCTATTGCATTTTTAGGTATATTTTATGTAATGTCTTGAATCACTTTCCTATTTCTTGTTAAGGAATACTTATTGTGATGTCCTGACTCACTTTTCGAGTACCTATTTAAGAAAACTTGTTGTGATATCTTGAATCACTTTCCTATTGCTTGTTAAGGAATACTTGTTGTGATATCTTGATTCACTTTTCTATTTCTTGTTTAAGAATACTTATTTTAATGTCTTGATTCACTTTCCTATTGCATGTTTAGCTAAATTATATGTGATGTCTTGATTTACTTTCCTATTTCTTTGTTAAGGAATACTTACTGTGATGTCTTGACTCACTTTCCTATTGCTTGTTTAGGAATACTTGTTGTGATGTCTTGTTTTACTTTCCTATTGCTTGTTTAGGAATACTTGTTGCGATGTCTTGATTCACCCTTAGCCTATTGATGTTTATGTACACTTTATTGTGATGACTTGATTCACCCTTAGCCAGTTGCATGTTTATGTACAATTAATTGTAATGTTTCGATTCACCTTCCTATTGTCTGTTTAGGAATACTTCTTGTGATGTGTTGATTCACTTCTCCTATTGCTTGTTTAGGTAAACTCTTATGTGATGTCTTGATTCATTGTCATATTACTTGTTTAGGAATACTTATTGGAATGTCTTGCTTTAGTTTCCTATTGCATAATTAAGTAAATTTTATGTGATGTGTTATATTCACTTTCCTATTGCTTGTTTAGGAATACTTATTGTGATTTATTAACTAACTTTCCTATCGCTTGTTTAGGAATATTTGTTGTGATGTCTTGATTCACTTTCCTATTGCTTGTTTAGGAATAATTGTTGTGATGTTTTAATTCACTATTTTATTGCTTAATTAAGAATACTTATTGTGATGTCTTAATTAACTTTCCTATTGCATGTGTAGGTAAATTTTATGTGATGTCTTGATTCCTTTCCTCTTGCTTGATTATGAATACTTATTGTTATCTCTTGACTCACTTTCTTATTGTTTGTTTAGGAATAGTTGTTGTGATGTCTTGATTATCCCTTAGCCTACTGCATGTTTAGGTGCAGTTTCTTGTGATGTCTTTATTCACTTTGATTATTGCAAGTTTAGGTAAACTCTTATATGATGTGGTTCACTTTTCCTTTCTATGTTTAGGTGAACGTTAGATAATGACATGGTTCACTTTCCTATTGCTTGTTTAAGAATACTTGTTGTGATGTCTTGATTCACTTTCCTATAGCATGTTTAGGTAAATTTTATGTGATGTTTTGAATCACCTTCCTATTTCTTATTAAGGAATATTTATTGTGATGTCCTGACTCACTTTCCTATTGCCTATTTAAGAAATCATGTTGAAATGTCTTGAATCACTTTCCTATTGCTTATTAAGGAATACCTGTTGTGATGTCTTGATTCACTTTCCTATTGCTTGTTTAAGAATACTTGTTTTGATGTCTTGATTCACTTTCCTATTGCATGTTTAGGTGAAGTTTAAGTGATTTCTTGATTCAATTTCCTATTTCTTGTTAAGGAATACTTATTGTGATGTCTTGACTCACTTTCCTATTGCTTGTTTAGGAATACTTGTTGTGATGTCCTGATTCACCCTTAGCCTACTGCATGTTTAGGTACACTTTATTGTAATGTCTTGATTCACTTCACCTATTTCTTCTTTAGGTAAACTCTTATGTGATGTCTTGATTCACTTTCCTATTACTTGTTGTGATGTCTTGATTCACTTTCCTATTGCATGTTTAGGTAAATTTTATGTGATGTCTTGACTCACTTTCCTATTTCTTGTTAAGGAATACTTATTATGATGTCTTGACTCACTTTCTTATTGATTGTTTAGGAATACTTAATTTGATGTCTTGAATCACTTTCCTATTGCTTGTTTAGGAATACTTATTTTGATATCTTGATTCACACTTAGCCTACTGCATGTTTAGGTACACTTTATTGTAATGTTTTGATTCACTTCACCTATTGCTTCGTTAGGTAAACTCTTATGTGATGTCTTGATTCACTTAGCCTATTACATGTTTAGGCGAGCCTTTTGTGATGTCTTGATTCAATTTCCTATTACTTCTTTAGGAATACTTGTTGTGATGTCTTTATTCACTTTCCTATTGCATGTTTAGGTAAATTTTATGTGATGCCTTGATTCACTTTCCTTCTGCATGTTTAGGTGAATTTTTTGTGATGTCTTGATTAACTTTCTTATTTCTTGTTAAGGAATACTTATTGTGATGTTTGACTCACTTTCACGTTCCTTGTTTAGGAATATTTGTCATGATGTCTTAATTCACTATCCTATTGCTTGTTTAGAAATACTTGTTGTGATGTCTTGATTCACCCTCAGACTATTGCATGTTTATGTACACTTTATTGTGATGTCGTGATTCACTTTCCTATTGCTTGTTTAGCAATACTTGTTGTGATGTCTTGATTCACTTCGCCGATTGCTTGTTTAGGTAAACTCTTATTTAATGACTTGATTCATGTTCCTATTTCATGTTTTGGTAAATTTTATGTGATGTCTTGATTCACTTATTGTGATGTATTGACTAACTATCATATTGCTTGTTTAGGAATACTTGTTGTGATGTCTTGATTCACTTTCCTATTGCTTGTTCAAGAAAACTTGTTGTGATTTCTTGATTCACCTTTAGCCTACTGCATGTTTAGGTACACTTTGTTGTGATGTCATGGTTCAGTTTGCCATTTGCTACTTTAGGTAAACACTTATGTGATGTCTTGATTTACTTAGCCTATGGCATGTTTAGGTAAACCTTATTTGATGTCTTGATTCAATGTTATATTGCTTAATTAGGAATAATTATTGTGATGTCTTAGTTAAATTTCCTATTGCATTTGTACGTAAGATTTATGTGATGTATTAATTCACTATCCTATTTGTTGTTTAGGAATACTTATTGTTATGTCTTGATTCACATTCCTATTGCTTGATTAGGAATACATGTTGTGATGTCTTGACTCACCCTTAGCTTATTGCATGTTTAGTTATTGTGATGTCTTTATTCACTTCGCCTATTGCTAGTTTAGGTAAACTCTTATGTGATGTCTTGGTTCACTTAGCCTATTGTATGTTTCGGTGAACCTTAGATGATGACATGGTTCATTTTCCTATTGCTTGTTTAGGAATACTTGTTGTGATGTCTTGATTCACTTTCCTATTGCATTTTTAGGTATATTTTATGTAATGTCTTGAATCACTTTCCTATTTCTTGTTAAGGAATACTTATTGTGATGTCCTGACTCACTTTTCGAGTACCTATTTAAGAAAACTTGTTGTGATATCTTGAATCACTTTCCTATTGCTTGTTAAGGAATACTTGTTGTGATATCTTGATTCACTTTTCTATTGCTTGTTTAAGAATACTTATTTTAATGTCTTAATTCACTTTCCTATTGCATGTTTAGCTAAATTATATGTGATGTCTTGATTTACTTTCCTATTTCTTTGTTAAGGAATACTTACTGTGATGTCTTGACTCACTTTCCTATTGCTTGTTTAGGAATACTTGTTGTGATGTCTTGTTTTACTTTCCTATTTCTTGTTTAGGAATACTTGTTGCGATGTCTTGATTCACCCTTAGCCTATTGATGTTTATGTACACTTTATTGTGATGACTTGATTCACCCTTAGCCAATTGCATGTTTATGTACAATTTATTGTAATGTTTCGATTCACCTTCCTATTGCCTGTTTAGGAACACTTATTGTGATGTGTTGATTCACTTCTCCTATTGCTTGTTTAGGTAAACTCTTATGTGATGTCTTGATTCATTGTCATATTACTTGTTTAGGAATACTTATTGGAATGTCTTGCTTTAGTTTCCTATTGCATAATTAAGTAAATTTTATGTGATGTGTTATATTCACTTTCCTATTGCTTGTTTAGGAATACTTATTGTAATTTATTAACTAACTTTCCTATCGCTTGTTTAGGAATATTTGTTGTGATATCTTGATTCACTTTCCTATTGCTTGTTTAGGAATAATTGTTGTGATGTTTTGATTCACTATTTTATTGCTTAATTAAGAATACTTGTTGTGATGTCTTAATTAACTTTCCTATTGCATGTGTAGGTAAATTTTATGTGATGTCTTGATTCCTTTCATCTTGCTTGTTTATGAATACTTATTGTTATCTCTTGACTCACTTTCTTATTGTTTGTTTAGGAATAGTTGTTGTGATGTCTTGATTATCCCTTAGCCTACTGCATGTTTAGGTGCAGTTTCTTGTGATGTCTTTATTCACTTCGACTATTGCAAGTTTATGTAAACTCTTATGTGATGTGGTTCACTTTGCCTTTCTATGTTTAGGTGAACCTTAGATAATGACATGGTTCACTTTCCTATTGCTTGTTTAAGAATACTTGTTGTGATGTCTTGATTCACTTTCCTATAGCATGTTTAGGTAAATTTTATGTGATGTTTTGAATCACCTTCCTATTTCTTGTTAAGGAATATTTATTGTGATGTCCTGACTCACTTTCCTATTGCCTGTTTAAGAAATCATGTTGAAATGTCTTGAATCACTTTCCTATTGCTTATTAAGGAATACTTGTTGTGATGTCTTTATTGACTTTCCTATTGCTTGTTTAAGAATACTTGTTTTGATGTCTTGATTCACTTTCCTATTGCATGTTTAGGTGAACTTTATGTGATTTCTTGATTCAATTTCCTATTTCTTGTTAAGGAATACTTATTGTGATGTCTTGACTCACTTTCCTATTGCTTGTTTAGGAATACTTGTTGTGATGTCTTGATTCACCCTTAGCCTACTGCATGTTTAGGTACACTTTATTGTAATGTCTTGATTCACTTCACCTATTGCTTCTTTAGCTAAACTCTTATGTGATGTCTTGATTCACTTTCCTATTACTTGTTTAGGAATACTTGTTGTGATGTCTTGGTTCACTTTCCTATTGCATGTTTAGGTAAATTTTATGTGATGTCTTGATTCACTTTCCTTCTGCATGTTTAGGTAAATTTTATGTGATATCTTGATTCACTTTCCTTTTGCATGTTTAGCTAAATTTTATGTGATGTCTTAACTCACTTTCCTATTTCTTGTTAAGGAATACTTATTGTGATGTCTCGACTCACTTTCTTATTGCTTGTTTAGGAATACTTATTTTGATGTCTTGATTCACCCTTAGCCTACTGCATGTTTAGGTACACTTTATTGTAATGTTTTGATTCACTTCACCTATTGCTTCTTTAGGTACACTCTTATGTGATGTCTTGATTCACTTAGCCTATTGCATGTTTAGGCGAGCCTTTTGTGATGTCTTGATTTAATTTCCTATTACTTGTTTAGGAATACTTGTTGTGATGTCTTTATTCACTT
This sequence comes from Vicia faba, assembly GCA_948472305.1. Taxonomy (NCBI): domain Eukaryota; kingdom Viridiplantae; phylum Streptophyta; class Magnoliopsida; order Fabales; family Fabaceae; genus Vicia; species Vicia faba. Next base: position 161,092 of record CATIWC010001805.1, on the reverse strand, counting down.
TCCTATTGCATGTTTAGGTAAATTATATGTGATGTCTTGATTTACTTTCCTATTTCTATGTTAAGGAATACATATTGTGATGTCTTGACTCACTTTCCTATTGCTTGTTTAGGAATACTTGTTGTGATGTCTTGATTCACTTTCTTATTGCTTGTTTAGGAATACTTGTTGTGATGTCTTGATTCACTTTCCTATTGCTTGTTTAGGAATACTTGTTGCGATGTCTTGATTCACCCTTAGCCTATTGCATGTTTATGTACACTTTACTGTGATGTTTCGATTCACCCTTAGCCAATTGCATGTTTATGTACACTTTATTGTAATGTTTCAATTCACCTTCCTATTGCCTGTTTAGGAATACTTTTTGGAATGTCTTGCTTCAGTTTCCTATTGTATAATTAAGTAAATTTTATGTGATGTCTTGATTCACTTTCCTATTGCTTGTTTAGGAATACTTATTGTGATATATTAATGAACTTTCTTATCGCTCGTTTAGGAATATTTGTTGTGATGTCTTGGTTCACTTTACTATTGCTTGTTTAGGAATAATTGTTGTGATGTTTTGATTCACTGTTTTATTGCTTAATTAAGAGTACTTATTGTGATGTCTTAATTAACTTTCCTATTGCATGTGTAGGTAAATTTTATGTGATGTCTTGATTCACTTTCCTCATGCTTGTTTACGAATACTTATTGTTATGTCTTGACTCACTTTCTTATTGTTTGTTTAGGTATATTTGTTATGATGTCTTTATTTTCCCTTAGCCTACTATATATTTAGGTACACTTTATTGTGATGTCTTTATTTTCCCTTAGCCTACTGCATATTTAGGTACACTTTATTGTGATGTCTTTATTCACTTCGACTATTGCAAGTTTAGGTAAACTTTTCTGTGATGTCTTGGTTCACTTAGCCTATTGTATGTTTAGGTGAACCTTAGAAAATGACATGGTTCACTTTCCTATTGCTTGTTTAAGAATAATTATTGTGATGTCTTAATTCACTTTTGTATAGCATGTTTAGGTAAATTTTATGTGATGTTTTGATTCACTTTGTTATTTCTTGGTAAGGAATACTTACTGTGACGTCCTGACTCACTTTCCTATTGCTTGTTTAGGAATACTTGTTGTGATTTCTTAATTCACTTTCCTATTGCATGTTTAGGTAAATTTCGTGTGATGTCTTGACTCACTTTCCTATTGCTTGTTTAGGAATACTTGTTGTGATGTCTTGATTCACTTTCCTATTGCATTTTTAGGTAAATTTTATGTGATGTCTTGAATCACTTTTCTATTTCTTGTTAAGGAATACTTATTGTGATGTCCTGACTCACTTTTCGAGTACCTATTTAAGAAAAGTTGTTGTGATGTCTTGAATCACTTTCATATTGCTTGTTAAGGAATACTTGTTATGATATCTTGATTCACTTTCCTATTGCTTGTTTAAGAATACTTATTTTAATGTCTTGATTCACTTTCCTATTGCATGTTTGGGTAAATTATATGTGATGTCTTGATTTACTTTCCTATTTCTATGTTAAGGAATACATATTGTGATGTCTTGACTCACTTTCCTATTGCTTGTTTAGGAATACTTATTGTGATGTCTTGATTCACATTCCTATTGCTTGTTTAGGAATACTTGTTGTGATGTCTTGATTCACCCTTAGCCTATTGCATGTTTATGTACACTTTACTGTGATGTCTTGATTCACCCTTAGCCAATTGCATGTTTATGTACACTTTATTGTAATGTTTCAATTCACCTTCCTATTTCCTGTTTAGGAATACTTGTTGTGATGTGTTTATTCACTTCGCCTATTGCTTGTTTAGGTAAACTCTTATGTGATGTCTTGATTCAATTTTCCTATTGCATGTTTAGGAGAACCTTATGTGATGTCTTGATTCACTATCATATTACTTGTTTAGGAATACTTTTTGGAATGTCTTGCTTTAGTTTCCTATTGCATAGGTAAGTAAATTATATGCGATGTCTTGATTCACTTTCCAATTGCTTGTTTAGTATAACTTATTGTGATATATTAACTAACTTTCCTGTCGCTTGTTTAGGAATATTTGTTGTGATGTCTTGATTCACTTTACTATTGCTTGTTTAGGAATAATTGTTGTGATGTTTTGATTCATTATTTTATTGCTTAATTAAGAGTACTTATTGTGATGTCTTAATTAACTTTCCTATTGCATGTGTAGGTAAATTTTATGTGATGTCTTGATTCACTTTCCTCATGCTTGTTTACGAATACTTATTGTTATGTCTTCACCTACTTTCTTATTGTTTGTTTAGGTATAGTTGTTATGATGCCTTTATTTTCCCTTAGCCTACTGCATATTTAGGTACACTTTATTGTGATGTCTTTATTCACTTCGACTATTGCAAGTTTTGGTAAACTCTTATCTGATGTCTTGGTTCACTTAGCCTATTGTATGTTTAGGTGAACGTTAGATAATGACATGGTTCACTTTCCTATTGCTTGTTTAAGAATACTTATTGTGATGTCTTAATTCACTTTTCTATAGCATGTTTAGCTAAATTTTATGTGATGTTTTGATTCACTTTCTTATTTCTTGGTAAGGAATACTTATTGTGATGTCCTGACTCACTTTCCTATTGCTTGTTTAGGAATACTTGTTGTGATGTCTTAATTCACTTTCCTATTGCATGTTTAGGTAAATTTTATGTGATGTCTTGACTCACTTTCCTCTTTCTTGTTAAGGAATACTCATTGTGATGTCTTGACTCACTTTCTTATTGCTTGTTTAGGAATACTTATTTTGATGTCTTGATTCACCCTTAGCCTACTGCATGTTTAGGTACACTTTATTGTAATGTCTTGATTCACTTCACCTATTGCTTCTTTAGGTAAACTCTTATGTGACGTCTTGATTCACTTAGCCTATTGCATGTTTAGGTGAGCCTTTTGTGATGTCTTGATTCAATTTCCTATTACTTGTTTAGGAATACTTGTTGTGATGTCTTGATTCACTTTCCAATTGCATGCTTACGTATATTTTATGTAATGTCTTAATTCACTTTCCTTCTGCATGTTTAGGTAAATTTTATGTGATGTCTTGATTCACTTTCTTATTTCTTGTTAAGGAATACTTATTGTGATGTTTGACTCACTTTCCCGTTCCTTGTTTAGGGGTATTAGTTGTGATGTCTTAATTCACTATCCTATTGCTTGTTTAGAAATACTTATTGTGATGTCTTGATTCACCCTCAGATTATTGCATGTTTATGTACACTTTATTGTGATGTCTTGATTCACTTTCCTATTGCTTGTTTAGTAATACTTGTTGTGATGTCTTGATTCACTTCGCCGATTGCTTGTTTAGGTAAACTCTTATTTAATGACTTGATTCATGTTCCTATTTCATGTTTAGGTAAATTTTATGTGATGTCTTGATTCACTTATTGTGATGTATTGACTAACTATCTTATTGCTGGTTTAGGAATATTTGATGTGATGTCTTGATTCACTTTCCTATTGCTTGTTTAGGAAAACTTATTGTGATTTCTTGATTCACCTTTAGCCTACTGAATATTTAGGTACACTTTGTTATGATGTCTTGGTTCAGTTTGCCATTTTCTACTTTAGGTAAACACTTATGTGATTTCTTGATTTACTTAGCCTATGGCATGTTTAGGTAAACCTTATTTGATGTCTTGATTCATTGTTATATTACTTAATTAGTAATAATTATTGTGATGTCTTAATTAACTTTCCTAATGCATTTGGACGTAAGTTTTATGTGATGTCTTAATTCACTATCCGATTTCTTGTTTAGGAATACTTATTGTTATGTCTTGATTCACATTCCTATTGCTTGATTAGGAATACATGTTGTGATGTCTTGACTCACCCTTAGCTTACTGCATGTTTAGTTGTTGTGATGTCTTTATTCAGTTCGCCTATTGCTAGTTTAGGTAAACTCTTATGTGATGTCTTGGTTCACTCAGCCTATTGTATGTTTCGGTGAACCTTAGATGATGACATGGTTCACTTTCCTATTGCTTGTTTAGGAATACTTGTTGTGATGTCTTGATTCACTTTTCTATTACATTTTTAGGTAAATTTTATGTGATGTCTTGAATCACTTTCCTGTTTCTTGTTAAGGAATACTTATTGTGATGTCCTGACTCACTTTTCGAGTACCTATTTAAGAAAACTTGTTGTGATGTCTTGAATCACTTTCCTATTGCTTGTTAAGGAATACTTGTTGTGATATCTTGATTCACTTTCCTATTTCTTGTTTAAGAATACTTATTTTAATGTCTTAATTCACTTTCCTATTGCATGTTTAGGTAAATTATATGTGATGTCTTGATTTACTTTCCTATTTATTTGTTAAGGAATACTTACTATGATGTCTTGACTCACTTTCCTATTGCTTGTTTAGGAATACTTGTTGTGATGTCTTGTTTTACTTTCCTATTGCTTGTTTAGGAATACTTGTTGCGATGTCTTGATTCACCCTTAGCCTATTGATGTTTATGTACACTTTATTGTGATGACTTGATTCACCCTTAGCCTATTGATGTTTATGTACAATTCCTATTGCCAGTTTAGGAATACTTATTGTGATGTGTTGATTCACTTCTCCTATTGCTTGTTTAGGTAAACTCTTAGGTGATTTCTTGATTCATTGTCATATTACTTGTTTAGGAATACTTATTGGAATGTCTTGCTTTAGTTTCCTATTGCATAATTAAGTAAATTTTATGTGATGTGTTATATTCACATTCCTATTGCTTGTTTAGGAATACTTATTGTGATTTATTAACTACCTTTCCTATCGCTTGTTTAGGAATATTTATTGTGATGTCTTGATTCACTTTCCTATTGCTTGTTTAGGAATAATTGTTGTGATGTTTTGATTCACTATTTTATTGCTTAATTAAGAATACTTACTGTGATGTCTTAATTAACTTTCCTATTGCATGTATAGGTAAATTTTATGTGATGTCTTGATTCCTTTCCTCTTTCTTGTTTATGAATACTTATTGTTATGTTTTGACACACTTTCTTATTGTTTGTTTAGGAATAGTTGTTGTGATGTCTTGATTATCCCTTAGCCTACTGCATGTTTAGGTGCAGTTTCTTGTGATGTCTTTATTCACTTCAACTATTGCAAGTTTAGGTAAACTCTTATGTGATGTAGTTCACTTTGCCTTTCTATGTTTAGGTGAACCTTAGATAATGACATGGTTCACTTTCCTATTGCTTGTTTAAGAATACTTGTTGTGATGTCTTGATTCACTTTCCAATAGCATGTTTAGGTAAATTTTATGTGATGTTTTGAATCACCTTCCTATTTCTTGTTAAGGAATATTTATTGTGATGTCCTGACTCACTTTCCTATTGCTTGTTTAGGAATACTTGTTGTGATGTCTTAATTCACTTTCCTATTGCATGTGTAGGTAAATTTTATGTGATGTCTTGATTCCTTTCCTCTTGCTTGTTTATGAATACTTATTGTTATGTCTTGACTCACTTTCTTATTGTTTGTTTAGGAATAGTTGTTGTGATGTCTTGATTATCCATTAGCATACTGCATGTTTAGGTGCAGTTTCTTGTGATGTCTTTATTCACTTCGACTATTGCAAGTTTAGGTAAACTCTTATGTGATGTGGTTCACTTTGCCTTTCTATGTTTAGGTGAACCTTAGATAATGACATGGTTCACTTTCCTATTGCTTGTTTAAGAATACTTGATGTGATGTCTTGATTCACTTTCCTATAGCATGTTTAGGTAAATTTTATGTGATGTTTTGAATCACCTTCCTATTTCTTGTTAAGGAATATTTATTGTGATGTCCTGACTCACTTGCCTATTGCCTGTTTAAGAAATCATGTTGAAGTGTCTTGAATCACTTTCCTATTGCTTATTAAGGAATACTTGTTGTGATGTCTTGATTCACTTTCCTATTGCTTGTTTAAGAATACTTGTTTTGATGTCTTGATTCACTTTCCTATTGCATGTTTAGGTGAACTTTATGTGATTTCTTGATTCAATTTCCTATTTCTTGTTAAGGAATACTTATTGTGATGTCTTGACTCACTTTCCTATTGCTTGTTTAGGAATACTTGTTGTGATGTCTTGATTCACCCTTAGCCTACTGCATGTTTAGGTACACTTTATTGTAATGTCTTGATTCACTTCACCTATTGCTTCTTTAGGTAAACTCTTATGTGATGTCTGGATTCACTTTCCTATTACTTGTTTAGGAATACTTGTTGTGATTTCTTGATTCACTTTCCTATTGCATGTTTAGGTAAATTTTTTGTGATGTCTTGATTCACTTTCCTTCTGCATGTTTAGGTAAATTTTATGTGATGTCTTGATTCACTTTCCTATTGCATGTTTAGGTAAATTTTATGTGATGTCTTGACTCACTTTCCTATTTCTTGTTAAGGAATACTTAATGTGATGTCTTGACTCACTTTCTTATTGCTTGTTTAGGAATACTTATTTTGATGTCTTGATTCACACTTAGCCTACTGCATGTTTAGGTACACTTTATTGTAATGTTTTGATTCACTTCACCTATTGCTTCGTTAGGTAAACTCTTATGTGATGTCTTGATTCACTTAGCCTATTGCATGTTTAGGCGAGCCTTTTGTGATGTCTTGATTCAATTTCCTATTACTTGTTTAGGAATACTTGTTGTGATGTCTTTATTCACTTTCCTATTGCATGTTTAGGTAAATTTTATGTGATATCTTGATTCACTTTCCTTCTGCATGTTTAGGTAAATTTTATGTGATGTCTTGATTCACTTTCCTATTGCATGTTTAGGTAAATTTTATGTCATGTCTTGACTCACTTTCCTATTTCTTGTTAAGGAATACTTATTGTGATTTCTTGACTCACTTTCTTATTGCTTGTTTAGGAATACTTATTTTGATGTCTTGATTCACACTTAGCCTACTGCATGTTTAGGTACACTTTATTGTAATGTTTTGATTTACTTCACCTATTGCTTCGTTAGGTAAACTCTTATGTAATGTCTTGATTCACTTAGCCTATTGCTTGTTTAGGCGAGCCTTTTGTGATGTCTTGATTCAATTTCCTATTACTTGTTTAGGAATACTTGTTGTGATGTCTTTATTCACTTTCCTATTGCATGTTTAGGTAAATTTTATGTGATGTCTTGATTCACTTTCCTTGTGCATGTTTAGGTAAATTTTATGTGATGTCTTGATTCACTTTCTTATTTCTTGTTAAGGAATACTTATTGTGATGTTTGACTCACTTTCTCGTTCCTTGTTTAGGAATATTTATTGTGATATCTTAATTCACTATCCTATTGCTTGTTTAGAAATACTTGTTGTGATGTCTTGATTCACCCTCAAACTATTGCATGTTTATGTACACTTTATTGTGATGTCGTGATTCACTTTACTATTGCTTGTTTAGCAATACTTGTTGTGATGTCTTGATTCACTTCGTCGATTGCTTGTTTAGGTAAACTCTTATTTAATGACTTGATTCATGTTCCTATTTCATGTTTTGGTAAATTTTATGTGATGTCTTGATTCACTTATTGTGATGTATTGACTAACTATCATATTGCTTGTTTAGGAATATTTGGTGTGATGTCTTGATTCACTTTCCTATTGCTTGTTCAGGAAAACTTATTGTGATTTCTTGATTCACCTTTAGCCTACTGCATGTTTAGGTACACTTTGTTGTGATGTCATGGTTCAGTTTGCCATTTGCTACTTTAGGTAAACACTTATGTGATGTCTTGATTTACTTAGCCTATGGCATGTTTAGGTAAACCTTATTTGATGTCTTCTTTCAATGTTATATTGCTTAATTAGGAATAATTATTGTGATGTCTTAATTAACTTTCCTATTGCATTTGTACGTAAGTTTTATGTGATGTCTTAATTCACTATCCTATTTGTTGTTTAGGAATACTTATTGTTATGTCTTGATTCACATTCCTATTGCTTGATTAGGAATACATGTTGTGATGTCTTGACTCACCCTTAGCTTATTGCATGTTTAGTTATTGTGATGTCTTTATTCACTTCGCCTATTGCTAGTTTAGGTAAACTCTTATGTGATGTCTTGGTTCACTTAGCCTATTGTATGTTTCGGTGAACCTTAGATGATGACATGGTTCATTTTCCTATTGCTTGTTTAGGAATACTTGTTGTGATGTCTTGATTCACTTTCCTATTGCATTTTTAGGTATATTTTATGTAATGTCTTGAATCACTTTCCTATTTCTTGTTAAGGAATACTTATTGTGATGTCCTGACTCACTTTTCGAGTACATATTTAAGAAAACTTGTTGTGATGTCTTGAATCACTTTCCTATTGCTTGTTAAGGAATACTTGTTGTGATATCTTGATTCACTTTTCTATTGCTTGTTTAAGAAAACTTATTTTAATGTCTTGATTCACTTTCCTATTGCATGTTTAGCTAAATTATATGTGATGTCTTGATTTACTATCCTATTTCTTTGTTAAGGAATACTTACTGTGATGTCTTGACTCACTTTCCTATTGCTTGTTTCGGAATACTTATTGTGATGTCTTGTTTTACTTTCCTATTGCTTGTTTAGGAATACTTGTTGCGATGTCTTGATTCACCCTTAGCCTATTGATGTTTATGTACACTTTATTGTGATGACTTGATTCACCCTTAGCCAATTGCATGTTTATGTACAATTTATTGTAATGTTTCGATTCACCTTCCTATTGCCTGTTTAGGAATACTTATTGTGATGTGTTGATTCACTTATCCTATTGCTTGTTTAGGTAAACTCTTATGTGATGTCTTGATTCATTGTCATATTACTTGTTTAGGAATACTTATTGGAATGTCTTGCTTTAGTTTCCTATTCCATAATTAAGTAAATTTTATGTGATGTGTTATATTCACTTTCCTATTGCTTGTTTAGGAATACTTATTGTGATTTATTAACTAACTTTCCTATCGCTTGTTTAGGAATATTTGTTGTGATGTCTTGATTCACTTTCCTATTGCTTGTTTAGGAATAATTGTTGTGATGTTTTGATTCACTATTTTATTGCTTAATTAAGAATACTTATTGTGATGTCTTAATTAACTTTCCTATTGCATGTGTAGGTAAATTTTATGTGATGTCTTGATTCCTTTCCTTTTGCTTGTTTATGAATACTTATTGTTATGTATTGACTCACTTTCTTATTGTTTGTTTAGGAATAGTTGTTGTGATGTCTTGATTATCCCTTAGCATACTGCATGTTTAGGTGCAGTTTCTTGTGATGTCTTTATTCACTTCGACTATTGCAAGTTTAGGTAAACTCTTATATGATGTGGTTCACTTTTCGTTTCTATGTTTAGGTGAACATTAGATAATGACATGGTTCACTTTGCTATTGCTTGTTTAAGAATACTTGTTGTGATGTCTTGATTCACTTTCCTATAGCATGTTTAGGTAAATTTTATGTGATGTTTTGAATCACCTTCCTATTTCTTGTTAAGGAATATTTATTGTGATGTCCTGACTCACTTGCCTATTGCCTGTTTAAGAAATCATGTTGAAGTGTCTTGAATCACTTTCCTATTGCTTATTAAGGAATACTTGTTGTGATGTCTTGATTCACTTTCCTATTGCTTGTTTAAGAATACTTGTTTTGATGTCTTGATTCACTTTCCTATTGCATGTTTAGGTGAACTTTATGTGATTTCTTGATTTAATTTCCTATTTCTTGTTAAGGAATACTTATTGTGATGTCTTGACTCACTTTCCTATTGCTTGTTTAGGAATACTTGTTGTGAATTCTTGATTCACCCTTAGCCTACTGCATGTTTAAGTACACTTTATTGTAATGTCTTGATTCACTTCACCTATTGCTTCTTTAGGTAAACTCTTATGTGATGCCTTGATTCAGTTTCTTATTACTTGTTTAGGAATACTTGTTATGATCTCTTGATTCACTTTCTTATTGCATGTTTAGGTAAATTTTATGTGTTGTCTTGATTCACTTTCCTTCTGCATGTTTAGGTAAATTTTATGTGATGTCTTGATTCACTTTCCTATTGCATGTTTAGGTAAATTTTATGTGATGTCTTGACTCACTTTCCTATTTCTTGTTAAGGAATACTTATTGTGATGTCTTGACTCACTTTCTTATTGCTTGTTTAGGAATACTTATGATGATGTCTTGATTCACACTTAGCCTACTGCATGTTTAGGTACACTTTATTGTAATGTTTTGATTTACTTCACCTATTGCTTCGTTAGGTAAACTCTTATGTAATGTCATGATTCACTTAGCCTATTGCATGTTTAGGCGAGCCTTTTGTGATGTCTTGATTTAATTTCCTATTATTTGTTTAGGAATACTTGTTGTGAATTCTTTATTCACTTTCCTATTGCATGTTTAGGTAAATTTAATGTGATGTCTTGATTTACTTTCCTTCTGCATGTTTAGGTAAATTTTATGTGATGTCTTGATTCACTTTCTTATTTCTTGTTAAGGAATACTTATTGTGATGTTTGACTCACTTTCTGGTTCCTTGTTTAGGAATATTTATTGTGATGTCTTAATTCACTATCCTATTGCTTGTTTAGAAATACTTGTTGTGATGTCTTGATTCACCCTCAGACTATTGCATGTTTATGTCCACTTTATTGTGATGTCGTGATTCACTTTCCTATTGCTTGTTTAGCAATACTTGTTGTGATGTCTTGATTCACTTCGCCGATTGCTTGTTTAGGTAAACTCTTATTTAATGACTTGATTCATGTTCCTATTTCATGTTTTGGTAAATTGTATGTGATGTCTTGATTCACTTATTGTGATGTATTGACTAACTATCATATTGCTTGTTTAGGAATATTTGTTGTGATGTCTTGATTCACTTTCCTATTGCTTGTTCAGGAAAACTTGTTGTGATTTCTTGATTCAGCTTTAGCCTACTGCATGTTTAGGTACACTTTGTTGTGATGTCATGGTTCAGTTTTCCATTTGCTACTTTAGGTAAACACTTATGTGATGTCTTGATTTACTTAGCCTATGGCATGTTTAGGTAAACCTTATTTAATGTCTTTATTCAATGTTATATTGCTTAATTAGGAATAATTATTGTGATGTCTTAATTAACTTTCCTATTGCATTTGTACGTAAGTTTTATGTGATGTCTTAATTCACTATCCTATTTGTTGTTTAGGAATTTATTGTTATGTCTTGATTCACATTCCTATTGCTTGATTAGGAATACATGTTGTGATGTCTTGACTCACCCTTAGCTTACTGCTTGTTTAGTTATTGTGATGTCTTTATTCACTTCGCCTATTGCTAGTTTAGGTAAACTCTTATGTGATGTCTTGGTTCACTTAGCCTATTGTATGTTTCGGTGAACCTTAGATGATGACATGGTTCACTTTCCTATTGCTTGTTTAGGAATACTTGTTGTGATGTCTTGATTCACTTTCCTATTGCATTTTTAGGTATATTTTATGTAATGTCTTAAATCACTTTCCTATTTCTTGTTAAGGAATACTTATTGTGATGTCCTGACTCACTTTTCGAGTACCTATTTAAGAAAACTTGTTGTGATGTCTTGAATCACTTTCCTATTGCTTGTTAAGGAATACTTGTTGTGATATCTTGATTCGCTTTTCTATTGCTTGTTTAAGAATACTTATTTTAATGTCTTGATTCACTTTCCTATTGCATGTTTAGCTAAATTATATGTGATGTCTTGATTTACTTTCCTATTTCTTTGTTAAGGAATACTTACTGTGATGTATTGACTCACTTTCCCATTGCTTGTTTAGGAATACTTGTTGTGATGTCTTGTTTTACTTTCCTATTGCTTGTTTAGGAATACTTGTTGCGATGTCTTGATTCACCCTTAGCCTATTGATGTTTATGTACACTTTATTGTGATGACTTGATTCAACCTTAGCCAATTGCATGTTTATGTACAATTTATTGTAATGTTTCGATTCACCTTCCTATTGGCTGTTTAGGAATACTTATTGTGATGTGTTGATTCACTTCTCCTATTGCTTGTTTAGGTAAACTCTTATGTGATGTCTTGATTCATTGTCATATTACTTGTTTAGGAATACTTATTGGAATGTCTTTCTTTAGTTTCCTATTGCATGATTAAGTAAATTTTATGTGATGTGTTATATTCACTTTCCTATTGCTTGTTTAGGAATACTTATTGTGATTTATTAACTAACTTTCCTATCGCTTGTTTAGGAATATTTGTTGTGATGTCTTGATTCACTTTCCTATTGCTTGTTTAGGAATAATTGTTGTGATGTTTTGATTCACTATTTTATTGCTTAATTAAGAATACTTATTGTGATGTCTTAATTAACTTTCCTATTGCATGTGTAGGTAAATTTTATGTGATGTCTTGATTCCTTTCCTCTTGCTTGTTTATGAATACTTATTGTTATGTCTTGACTCACTTTCTTATTGTTTGTTTAGGAATAGTTGTTGTGATGTCTTGATTATCCCTTAGCATACTGCATGTTTAGGTGCAGTTTCTTGTGATGTCTTTATTCACTTCGACTATTGCAAGTTTAGGTAAACTCTTATGTGATGTGGTTCACTTTTCCTTTCTATGTTTAGATGAACCTTAGATAATGACATGGTTCACTTTCCTATTGCTTATTTAAGAATACTTGTTATGATGTCTTGATTCACTTTCCTATAGCATGTTTAGGTAAATTTTATGTGATGTTTTGAATCACCTTCCTATTTCTTGTTAAGGAATATTTATTGTGATGTCCTGGCTCACTTGCCTATTGACTGTTTAAGAAATCATGTTGAAGTGTCTTGAATCACTTTCCTATTGCTTATTAAGGAATACTTGTTGTGATGTCTTGATTCACTTTCCTATTGCTTGTTTAAGAATACTTGTTTTGATGTCTTGATTCACTTTCCTATTGCATGTTTAGGTGAACTTTATGTGATTTCTTGATTCAATTTCCTATTTCTTGTTAAGGAATACTTATTGTGATGTCTTGACTCACTTTCCTATTGCTTGTTTAGGAATACTTGTTGTGATGTCTTGATTCACCCTTAGCCTACTGCATGTTTAGGTACACTTTATTGTAATGTCTTGATTCACTTCACCTATTGCTTCTTTAGGTAAACTCTTATGAGATGTCTTGATTCACTTTCCTATTACTTGTTTAGGAATACTTGTTGTGATGTCTTGATTCGCTTTCCTATTGCATGTTTAGGTAAATTTTATGTGATGTCTTGATTCAGTTTCCTTTTGCATGTTTAGGTAAATTTTATGTGATGTCTTGATTCACTTTCCTATTGCATGTTTAGGTAAATTTTATGTGATGTCTTGACTCACTTTCCTATTTCTTGTTAAGGAATACTTATTGTGATGTCTTGACTCACTTTCTTATTGCTTGTTTAGGAATACTTATTTTGATGTCTTGATTCACACTTAGCCTACTGCATGTTTAGATACACTTTATTGTAATGTTTTGATTCACTTCACCTATTGCTTCGTTAGGTAAACTCTTATGTGATGTCTTGATTCACTAAGCCTATTGCATATTTAGGCGAGCCTTTTGTGATGTCTTGATTCAATTTCCTATTACTTGTTTAGGAATACTTGTTGTGATGTCTTTATTCACTTTCCTATTGCATGTTTAGGTAAATTTTATGTGATGTCTTGATTCACTTTCCTTCTGTATGTTTAGGTAAATTTTATGTGATGTCTTGATTCACTTTCCTATTGCATGTTTAGGTAAATTTTATGTGATGTCTTGACTCACTTTCCTATTTCTTGTTAAGTAATACTTATTGTGATGTCTTGACTCACTTTCTTATTGCTTGTTTAGGAATACTTATTTTGATGTCTTGATTCACACTTAGCCTACTGCATGTTTAGGTACACTTTATTGTAATGTTTTGATTTACTTCAACCATTGCTTCGTTAGGTAAACTCTTATGTAATGTCTTGATTCACTTAGCCTATTGCATGTTTAGGCGAACCTTTTGTGATGTCTTGATTCAATTTCCTATTACTTGTTTAGGAATACTTGTTGTGATGTCTTTATTCACTTTCCTATTGCATGTTTAGGTAAATTTTATGTGATGTCTTGATTCACTTTCCTTCTGCATGTTTAGGTAAATTTTATGTGATGTCTTGATTCACTTTCTTATTTCTTGTTAAGGAATACTTATTGTGATGTTTGACTCACTTTCTCGTTCCTTGTTTAGGAATATTTATTGTGATGTCTTAATTCACTATCCTATTGCTTGTTTAGAAATACTTGTTGTGATGTCTTGATTCACCCTCAGACTATTGCATGTTTATGTCCACTTTATTATGATGTCGTGATTCACTTTCCTATTGCTTGTTTAGCAATACTTGTTGTGATGTCTTGATTCACTTCGCCGATTGCTTGTTTAGGTAAACTCTTATTTAATGACTTGATTCATGTTCCTATTTCATGTTTTGGTAAATTTTATGTGATGTCTTGATTCACTTATTGTGATGTATTGACTAACTATCATATTGCTTATTTAGGAATATTTGTTGTGATGTCTTGATTCACTTTCCTATTGCTTGTTCAGGAAAACTTGTTGTGATTTCTTGATTCACCTTTAGCCTACTGCATGTTTAGGTACACTTTGTTGTGATGTCATGGTTCAGTTTTCCATTTGCTACTTTAGGTAAACACTTATGTGATGTCTTGATTTACTTAGCCTATGGCATGTTTAGGTAAACCTTATTTGATGTCTTGATTCAATGTTATATTGCCTAATTAGGAATAATTATTGTGATGTCTTAATTAACTTTCCTATTGCATTTGTACGTAAGTTTTATGTGATGTCTTAATTCACTATCCTATTTGTTGTTTAGGAATTTATTGTTATGTCTTGATTCACATTCCTATTGCTTGATTAGGAATACATGTTGTGATGTCTTGACTCACCCTTAGCTTACTGCTTGTTTAGTTATTGTGATGTCTTTATTCACTTCGCCTATTGCTAGTTTAGGTAAACTCTTATGTGATGTCTTGGTTCACTTAGCCTATTGTATGTTTCGGTGAACCTTAGATGATGACATGGTTCACTTTCCTATTGCTTGTTTAGGAATACTTGTTGTGATGTCTTGATTCACTTTCCTATTGCATTTTTAGGTATATTTTATGTAATGTCTTGAATCACTTTCCTATTTCTTGTTAAGGAATACTTATTGTGATGTCCTGACTCACTTTTCGAGTACCTATTTAAGAAAACTTGTTGTGATGTCTTGAATCACTTTCCTATTGCTTGTTAAGGAATACTTGTTGTGATATCTTGATTCGCTTTTCTATTGCTTGTTTAAGAATACTTATTTTAATGTCTTGATTCACTTTCCTATTGCATGTTTAGCTAAATTATATGTGATGTCTTGATTTACTTTCCTATTTCTTTGTTAAGGAATGCTTACTGCGATGTCTTTACTCACTTTCCCATTGCTTATTTAGGAATACTTGTTGTGATGTCTTGTTTTACTTTCCTATTGCTTGTTTAGGAATACTTGTTGCGGTGTCTTGATTCACCCTTAGCCTATTGATGTTTATGTACACTTTATTGTGATGACTTGATTCACCCTTAGCCAATTGCATGTTTATGTACAATTTATTGTAATGTTTCGATTCACCTTCCTATTGCCTGTTTAGGAACACTTATTGTGATGTGTTGATTCACTTCTCCTATTGCTTGTTTAGGTAAACTCTCATGTGATGTCTTGATTCATTGTCATATTACTTGTTTAGGAATACTTATTGGAATGTCTTGCTTTAGTTTCCTATTGCATAATTAAGTAAATTTTATGTGATGTGTTATATTCACTTTCCTATTGCTTGTTTAGGAATACTTATTGTGATTTATTAACTAACTTTCCTATCGCTTGTTTAGGAATATTTGTTGTGATATCTTGATTCACTTTCCTATTGCTTGTTTAGGAATAATTGTTGTGATGTTTTGATTCACTATTTTATTGCTTAATTAAGAATACTTATTGTGATGTCTTAATTAACTTTCCTATTGCATGTGTAGGTAAATTTTATGTGATGTCTTGATTCCTTTCCTCTTGCTTGTTTATGAATACTTATTGTTATGTCTTGACTCACTTTCTTATTGTTTGTTTAGGAATAGTTATTGTGATGTCTTGATTATCCCTTAGCCTACTGCATGTTTAGGTGCAGTTTCTTGTGATGTCTTTATTCACTTCGACTATTGCAAGTTTAGGTAAACTCTTATATGATGTGGTTCACTTTTCCTTTCTATGTTTAGGTGAACCTTAGATAATGACATGGTTCACTTTCCTATTGCTTGTTTAAGAATACTTGTTGTGATGTCTTGATTCACTTTCCTATAGCATGTTTAGGTAAATTTTATGTGATGTTTTGAATCACCTTCCTATTTCTTGTTAAGGAATATTTATTGTGATGTCCTGACTCACTCTCCTATTGACTGTTTAAGAAATCATGTTGAAATGTCTTGAATCACTTTCCTATTGCTTATTACGGAATACTTGTTGTGATGTCTTGATTCACTTTCCTAATGCTTGTTTAAGAATACTTGTTTTGATGTCTTGATTCACTTTCCTATTGCATGTTTAGGTGAACTTTATGTGATTTCTTGATTCAATTTCCTATTTCTTGTTAAGGAATACTTATTGTGATGTCTTGACTCACATTCCTATTGCTTGTTTAGGAATACTTGTTGTGATGTCTTGATTCACCCTTAGCCTACTGCATGTTTAGGTACACTTTATTGTAATGTCTTGATTCACTTCACCTATTGCTTCTTTAGGTAAACTCTTATGTGATGTCTTGATTCACTTTCCTATTACTTGTTTAGGAATACTTGTTGTGATGTCTTGATTCACTTTCCTATTGCATGTTTAGGTAAATTTTATGTGATGTCTTGATTCACTTTCCTTCTGCATGTTTAGGTAAATTTTATGTGATGTCTTGATTCACTTTCCTATTGCATGTTTAGGTAAATTTTATGTGATGTCTTGACTCACTTTCCTATTTCTTGTTAAAGAATACTTATTGTGATGTCTTGACTCACTTTCTTATTGCTTGTTTAGGAATACTTATTTGATGTCTTGATTCACACTTAGCCTACTACATGTTTAGGTACACTTTATTGTAATGTTTTGATTCACTTCACCTATTGCTTCGTTAGGTAAACTCTTATGTGATGTCTTGATTCACTCAGCCTATTGTATGTTTAGGCGAGCCTTTTGTTATGTCTTGGTTCAATTTCCTATTACTTGTTTAGGAATACTTGTTGTGATGTCTTTATTCACTTTCCTATTGCATGTTTAGGTAAATTTTATGTGTTGTCTTGATTCACTTTCTTATTTCTTGTTAAGGAATACTTATTGTGATGTTTGACTCACTTTCCCGTTCCTTGTTTAGGAATATTTGTTATGATGTCTTAATTCACTATCCTATTGCTTGTTTAGAAATACTTGTTGTGATGTCTTGATTCACCCTCAGACTATTGCATGTTTATATACACTTTATTGTGATGTCATGATTCACTTTCCTATTGCTTGTTTAGCAATACTTGTTGTGATGTCTTGGTTCACTTCGTCGATTTCTTGTTTAGGTAAACTCTTATTTAATGACTTGATTCATGTTCCTATTTCATGTTTCGGTAAATTTTATGTGATGTCTTGATTCACTTATTGTGATGTATTGACTAACTATCATATTGCTTGTTTAGGAATATTTGTTGTGATGTCTTGATTCACTTTCCTATTGCTTGTTCAGGAAAACTTGTTGTGATTTCTTGATTCACCTTTAGCCTACTGCATGTTTAGGTACACTTTGTTGTGATGTCATGGTTCAGTTTGCCATTCGCTACTTTAGGTAAAAACTTATGTGATGTCTTGATTTACTTAGCCTATGGCATGTTTAGGTAAACCTTATTTGATGTCTTGATTCAATGTTATATTGCTTAATTAGGAATAATTATTGTGATGTCTTAATTAACTTTCCTATTGCATTTGTACGTAAGTTTTATGTGATGTCTTGACTCACTTTCCTATTGCTTGTTTAGGAATACTTGTTGTGATGTCTTGTTTTACTTTCCTATTTCTTGTTTAGGAATACTTGTTGCGATGTCTTGATTCACCCTTAGCCTATTGATGTTTATGTACACTTTATTGTGATGACTTGATTCACCCTTAGCCAATTGCATGTTTATGTACAATTTATTGTAATGTTTCGATTCACCTTCCTATTGCCTGTTTAGGAATACTTATTGTGATGTGTTGATTCACTTCTCCTATTGCTTGTTTAGGTAAACTCTTATGTGATGTCTTGATTCATTGTCATATTACTTGTTTAGGAATACTTATTGGAATGTCTTGCTTTAGTTTCCTATTGCATAATTAAGTAAATTTTATGTGATGTGTTATAATCACTTTCCTATTTCTTGTTTAGGAATACTTATTGTGATTTATTAACTAACTTTCCTATCGCTTGGTTAGGAATATTTGTTGTGATGTCTTGATTCACTTTCCTATTGCTTGTTTAGGAATAATTGTTGTGATGTTTTGATTCACTATTTTATTGCTTAATTAAGAATACTTATTGTGATGTCTTAATTAACTTTCCTATTGCATGTGTAGGTAAATTTTATGTGATGTCTTGATTCCTTTCCTCTTGCTTGTTTATGAATACTTATTGTTATGTCTTGACTCACTTTCTTATTGTTTGTTTAGGAATAGTTATTGTGATGTCTTGATTATCCCTTAGCATACTGCATGTTTAGGTGCAGTTTCTTGTGATGTCTTTATTCACTTCGACTATTGCAAGTTTAGGTAAACTCTTATGTGATGTGGTTCACTTTGCCTTTCTATGTTTAGGTGCACCTTAGATAATGACATGGTTCACTTTCCTATTGCTTGTTTAAGAATACTTGTTGTGATGTCTTGATTCACTTTCCTATAGCATGTTTAGGTAAATTTTATGTGATGTTTTGAATCACCTTCCTATTTCTTGTTAAGGAATATTTATTGTGATGTCCTGACTCACTTTCCTATTGCCTGTTTAAGAAATCATGTTGAAATGTCTTGAATAACTTTCCTATTGCTTATTAAGGAATACTTGTTGTGATGTCTTGATTCACTTTCCTATTGCTTGTTTAAGAATACTTGTTTTGATGTCTTGATTCACTTTCCTATTGCATGTTTAGGTGAACTTTGTGTGATTTCTTGATTCAATTTCCTATTTCTTGTTAAGGAATACTTATTGTGATGTCTTGACTCACTTTCCTATTGCTTGTTTAGGAATACTTGTTGTGATGTCTTGATTCACCCTTAGCCTACTGCATGTTTAGGTACACTTTATTGTAATGTCTTGATTCACTTCACCTATTGCTTCTTTAGGTAAACTCTTATGTGATGTCTTGATTCACTTTCCTATTACTTGTTTAGGAATACTTGTTGTTATGTCTTGATTCACTTTCCTATTGCACGTTTAGGTAAATTTTATGTGATGTCTTGATTCACTTTCCTTCTGCATGTTTAGGTAAATTTTATGTGATGTCTTGATTCACTTTCCTATTGCATGTTTAGGTAAATTTTATGTGATGTCTTGACTCACTTTCCTATTTCTTGTTAAGGAATACTTATTGTGATGTCTTGACTCACTTTCTTATTGCTTGTTTAGGAATACTTATTTGATGTCTTGATTCACACTTATCCTACTGCATGTTTAGGTACACTTTATTGTAATGTTTTGATTCACTTCACCTATTGCTTCGTTAGGTAAACTCTTATGTGATGTCTTGATTCACTCAGCCTATTGCATGTTTAGGCGAGCCTTTTGTGATGTCTTGATTCAATTTCCTATTACTTGTTTAGGAATACTTATTGTGATGTCTTTATTCACTTTCCTATTGCATGTTTAGGTAAATTTTATGTGTTGACTTGATTCACTTTCTTATTTCTTGTTAAGGAATACTTATTGTGATGTTTGACTCATTTTCCCGTTCCTTGTTTAGGAATATTTGTTGTGATGTCTTAATTCACTATCCTATTGCTTGTTTAGAAATACTTGTTGTGATGTCTTGATTCACCCTCAGACTATTGCATGTTTATGTACACTTTATTGTGATGTCGTGATTCACTTTCCTATTGCTTGTTTAGCAATACTTGTTGTGATGTCTTGATTCACTTTGTCGATTTCTTGTTTAGGTAAACTCTTATTTAATGACTTGATTCATGTTCCTATTTCATGTTTTGGTAAATTTTATGTGATGTCTTGATTCACTTATTGTGATGTATTGACTAACTATCATATTGCTTGTTTAGGAATAATTGTTGTGATGTCTGGATTCACTTTCCTATTGCTTGTTCAGGAAAACTTGTTGTGATTTCTTGATTCACCTTTAGCCTACTGCATGTTTAGGTACACTTTGTTGTGATGTCATGGTTCAGTTTGCCATTCGCTACTTTAGGTAAAAACTTATGTGATGTCTTGATTTACTTAGCCTATGGCATGTTTAGGTAAACCTTATTTGATGTCTTGATTCAATGTTATATTGCTTAATTAGGAATAATTATTGTGATGTCTTAATTAACTTTCCTATTGCATTTGTACGTAAGTTTTATGTGATGTCTTGACTCACTTTCCTATTGCTTGTTTAAGAATACTTGTTGTGATGTCTTGTTTTACTTTCCTATTTCTTGTTTAGGAATACTTGTTGCGATGTCTTGATTCACCCTTAGCCTATTGATGTTTATGTACACTTTATTGTGATGACTTGATTCACCCTTAGCCAATTGCATGTTTATGTACAATTTATTGTAATGTTTCGATTCACCTTCCTATTGCCTGTTTAGGAATACTTATTGTGATGTGTTGATTCACTTCTCCTATTGCTTGTTTAGGTAAACTCTTATGTGATGTCTTGATTCATTGTCATATTACTTGTTTAGGAATACTTATTGGAATGTCTTGCTTTAGTTTCCTATTGCATAATTAAGTAAATTTTATGTGATGTGTTATAATCACTTTCCTATTTCTTGTTTAGGAATACTTATTGTGATTTATTAACTAACTTTCCTATCGCTTGTTTAGGAATATTTGTTGTGATGTCTTGATTCACTTTCCTATTGCTTGTTTAGGAATAATTGTTGTGATGTTTTGATTCACTATTTTATTGCTTAATTAAGAATACTTATTGTGATGTCTTAATTAACTTTCCTATTGCATGTGTAGGTAAATTTTATGTGATGTCTTGATTCCTTTCCTCTTGCTTGTTTATGAATACTTATTGTTATGTCTTGACTCACTTTCTTATTGTTTGTTTAGGAATAGTTATTGTGATGTCTTGATTATCCCTTAGCATACTGCATGTTTAGGTGCAGTTTCTTGTGATGTCTTTATTCACTTCGACTATTGCAAGTTTAGGTAAACTCTTATGTGATGTGGTTCACTTTGCCTTTCTATGTTTAGGTGCACCTTAGATAATGACATGGTTCACTTTCCTATTGCTTGTTTAAGAATACTTGTTGTGATGTCTTGATTCACTTTCCTATAGCATGTTTAGGTAAATTTTATGTGATGTTTTGAATCACCTTCCTATTTCTTGTTAAGGAATATTTATTGTGATGTCCTGACTCACTTTCCTATTGCCTGTTTAAGAAATCATGTTGAAATGTCTTGAATAACTTTCCTATTGCTTATTAAGGAATACTTGTTGTGATGTCTTGATTCACTTTCCTATTGCTTGTTTAAGAATACTTGTTTTGATGTCTTGATTCACTTTCCTATTGCATGTTTAGGTGAACTTTGTGTGATTTCTTGATTCAATTTCCTATTTCTTGTTAAGGAATACTTATTGTGATGTCTTGACTCACTTTCCTATTGCTTGTTTAGGAATACTTGTTGTGATGTCTTGATTCACCCTTAGCCTACTGCATGTTTAGGTACAATTTATTGTAATGTCTTGATTCACTTCACCTATTGCTTCTTTAGGTAAACTCTTATGTGATGTCTTGATTCACTTTCCTATTACTTGTTTAGGAATACTTGTTGTTATGTCTTGATTCACTTTCCTATTGCACGTTTAGGTAAATTTTATGTGATGTCTTGATTCACTTTCCTTCTGCATGTTTAGGTAAATTTTATGTGATGTCTTGATTCACTTTCCTATTGCATGTTTAGGTAAATTTTATGTGATGTCTTGACTCACTTTCCTATTTCTTGTTAAGGAATACTTATTGTGATGTCTTGACTCACTTTCTTATTGCTTGTTTAGGAATACTTATTTGATGTCTTGATTCACACTTATCCTACTGCATGTTTAGGTACACTTTATTGTAATGTTTTGATTCACTTCACCTATTGCTTCGTTAGGTAAACTCTTATGTGATGTCTTGATTCACTCAGCCTATTGCATGTTTAGGCGAGCCTTTTGTGATGTCTTGATTCAATTTCCTATTACTTGTTTAGGAATACTTGTTGTGATGTCTTTATTCACTTTCCTATTGCATGTTTAGGTAAATTTTATGTGTTGACTTGATTCACTTTCTTATTTCTTGTTAAGGAATACTTATTGTGATGTTTGACTCATTTTCCCGTTCCTTGTTTAGGAATATTTGTTGTGATGTCTTAATTCACTATCCTATTGCTTGTTTAGAAATACTTGTTGTGATGTCTTGATTCACCCTCAGACTATTGCATGTTTATGTACACTTTATTGTGATGTCGTGATTCACTTTCCTATTGCTTGTTTAGCAATACTTGTTGTGATGTCTTGATTCACTTCGTCGATTTCTTGTTTAGGTAAACTCTTATTTAATGACTTGATTCATGTTCCTATTTCATGTTTTGGTAAATTTTATGTGATGTCTTGATTCACTTATTGTGATGTATTGACTAACTATCATATTGCTTGTTTAGGAATATTTGTTGTGATGTCTGGATTCACTTTCCTATTGCTTGTTCAGGAAAACTTGTTGTGATTTCTTGATTCACCTTTAGCCTACTGCATGTTTAGGTACACTTTGTTGTGATGTCATGGTTCAGTTTGCCATTCGCTACTTTAGGTAAAAACTTATGTGATGTCTTGATTTACTTAGCCTATGGCATGTTTAGGTAAACCTTATTTGATGTCTTGATTCAATGTTATATTGCTTAATTAGGAATAATTATTGTGATGTCTTAATTAACTTTCCTATTGCATTTGTACGTAAGTTTTATGTGATGTCTTGACTCACTTTCCTATTGCTTGTTTAAGAATACTTGTTGTGATGTCTTGTTTTACTTTCCTATTTCTTGTTTAGGAATACTTGTTGCGATGTCTTGATTCACCCTTAGCCTATTGATGTTTATGTACACTTTATTGTGATGACTTGATTCACCCTTAGCCAATTGCATGTTTATGTACAATTTATTGTAATGTTTCGATTCACCTTCCTATTGCCTGTTTAGGAATACTTATTGTGATGTGTTGATTCACTTCTCCTATTGCTTGTTTAGGTAAACTCTTATGTGATGTCTTGATTCATTGTCATATTACTTGTTTAGGAATACTTATTGGAATGTCTTGCTTTAGTTTCCTATTGCATAATTAAGTAAATTTTATGTGATGTGTTATAATCACTTTCCTATTTCTTGTTTAGGAATACTTATTGTGATTTATTAACTAACTTTCCTATCGCTTGTTTAGGAATATTTGTTGTGATGTCTTGATTCACTTTCCTATTGCTTGTTTAGGAATAATTGTTGTGATGTTTTGATTCACTATTTTATTGCTTAATTAAGAATACTTATTGTGATGTCTTAATTAACTTTCCTATTGCATGTGTAGGTAAATTTTATGTGATGTCTTGATTCCTTTCCTCTTGCTTGTTTATGAATACTTATTGTTATGTCTTGACTCACTTTCTTATTGTTTGTTTAGGAATAGTTATTGTGATGTCTTGATTATCCCTTAGCATACTGCATGTTTAGGTGCAGTTTCTTGTGATGTCTTTATTCACTTCGACTATTGCAAGTTTAGGTAAACTCTTATGTGATGTGGTTCACTTTGCCTTTCTATGTTTAGGTGCACCTTAGATAATGACATGGTTCACTTTCCTATTGCTTGTTTAAGAATACTTGTTGTGATGTCTTGATTCACTTTCCTATAGCATGTTTAGGTAAATTTTATGTGATGTTTTGAATCACCTTCCTATTTCTTGTTAAGGAATATTTATTGTGATGTCCTGACTCACTTTCCTATTGCCTGTTTAAGAAATCATGTTGAAATGTCTTGAATAACTTTCCTATTGCTTATTAAGGAATACTTGTTGTGATGTCTTGATTCACTTTCCTATTGCTTGTTTAAGAATACTTGTTTTGATGTCTTGATTCACTTTCCTATTGCATGTTTAGGTGAACTTTGTGTGATTTCTTGATTCAATTTCCTATTTCTTGTTAAGGAATACTTATTGTGATGTCTTGACTCACTTTCCTATTGCTTGTTTAGGAATACTTGTTGTGATGTCTTGATTCACCCTTAGCCTACTGCATGTTTAGGTACACTTTATTGTAATGTCTTGATTCACTTCACCTATTGCTTCTTTAGGTAAACTCTTATGTGATGTCTTGATTCACTTTCCTATTACTTGTTTAGGAATACTTGTTGTTATGTCTTGATTCACTTTCCTATTGCACGTTTAGGTAAATTTTATGTGATGTCTTGATTCACTTTCCTTCTGCATGTTTAGGTAAATTTTATGTGATGTCTTGATTCACTTTCCTATTGCATGTTTAGGTAAATTTTATGTGATGTCTTGACTCACTTTCCTATTTCTTGTTAAGGAATACTTATTGTGATGTCTTGACTCACTTTCTTATTGCTTGTTTAGGAATACTTATTTGATGTCTTGATTCACACTTATCCTACTGCATGTTTAGGTACACTTTATTGTAATGTTTTGATTCACTTCACCTATTGCTTCGTTAGGTAAACTCTTATGTGATGTCTTGATTCACTCAGCCTATTGCATGTTTAGGCGAGCCTTTTGTGATGTCTTGATTCAATTTCCTATTACTTGTTTAGGAATACTTGTTGTGATGTCTTTATTCACTTTCCTATTGCATGTTTAGGTAAATTTTATGTGTTGACTTGATTCACTTTCTTATTTCTTGTTAAGGAATACTTATTGTGATGTTTGACTCATTTTCCCGTTCCTTGTTTAGGAATATTTGTTGTGATGTCTTAATTCACTATCCTATTGCTTGTTTAGAAATACTTGTTGTGATGTCTTGATTCACCCTCAGACTATTGCATGTTTATGTACACTTTATTGTGATGTCGTGATTCACTTTCCTATTGCTTGTTTAGCAATACTTGTTGTGATGTCTTGATTCACTTCGTCGATTTCTTGTTTAGGTAAACTCTTATTTAATGACTTGATTCATGTTCCTATTTCATGTTTTGGTAAATTTTATGTGATGTCTTGATTCACTTATTGTGATGTATTGACTAACTATCATATTGCTTGTTTAGGAATATTTGTTGTGATGTCTGGATTCACTTTCCTATTGCTTGTTCAGGAAAACTTGTTGTGATTTCTTGATTCACCTTTAGCCTACTGCATGTTTAGGTACACTTTGTTGTGATGTCATGGTTCAGTTTGCCATTCGCTACTTTAGGTAAAAACTTATGTGATGTCTTGATTTACTTAGCCTATGGCATGTTTAGGTAAACCTTATTTGATGTCTTGATTCAATGTTATATTGCTTAATTAGGAATAATTATTGTGATGTCTTAATTAACTTTCCTATTGCATTTGTACGTAAGTTTTATGTGATGTCTTGACTCACTTTCCTATTGCTTGTTTAAGAATACTTGTTGTGATGTCTTGTTTTACTTTCCTATTTCTTGTTTAGGAATACTTGTTGCGATGTCTTGATTCACCCTTAGCCTATTGATGTTTATGTACACTTTATTGTGATGACTTGATTCACCCTTAGCCAATTGCATGTTTATGTACAATTTATTGTAATGTTTCGATTCACCTTCCTATTGCCTGTTTAGGAATACTTATTGTGATGTGTTGATTCACTTCTCCTATTGCTTGTTTAGGTAAACTCTTATGTGATGTCTTGATTCATTGTCATATTACTTGTTTAGGAATACTTATTGGAATGTCTTGCTTTAGTTTCCTATTGCATAATTAAGTAAATTTTATGTGATGTGTTATAATCACTTTCCTATTTCTTGTTTAGGAATACTTATTGTGATTTATTAACTAACTTTCCTATCGCTTGTTTAGGAATATTTGTTGTGATGTCTTGATTCACTTTCCTATTGCTTGTTTAGGAATAATTGTTGTGATGTTTTGATTCACTATTTTATTGCTTAATTAAGAATACTTATTGTGATGTCTTAATTAACTTTCCTATTGCATGTGTAGGTAAATTTTATGTGATGTCTTGATTCCTTTCCTCTTGCTTGTTTATGAATACTTATTGTTATGTCTTGACTCACTTTCTTATTGTTTGTTTAGGAATAGTTATTGTGATGTCTTGATTATCCCTTAGCATACTGCATGTTTAGGTGCAGTTTCTTGTGATGTCTTTATTCACTTCGACTATTGCAAGTTTAGGTAAACTCTTATGTGATGTGGTTCACTTTGCCTTTCTATGTTTAGGTGCACCTTAGATAATGACATGGTTCACTTTCCTATTGCTTGTTTAAGAATACTTGTTGTGATGTCTTGATTCACTTTCCTATAGCATGTTTAGGTAAATTTTATGTGATGTTTTGAATCACCTTCCTATTTCTTGTTAAGGAATATTTATTGTGATGTCCTGACTCACTTTCCTATTGCCTGTTTAAGAAATCATGTTGAAATGTCTTGAATAACTTTCCTATTGCTTATTAAGGAATACTTGTTGTGATGTCTTGATTCACTTTCCTATTGCTTGTTTAAGAATACTTGTTTTGATGTCTTGATTCACTTTCCTATTGCATGTTTAGGTGAACTTTGTGTGATTTCTTGATTCAATTTCCTATTTCTTGTTAAGGAATACTTATTGTGATGTCTTGACTCACTTTCCTATTGCTTGTTTAGGAATACTTGTTGTGATGTCTTGATTCACCCTTAGCCTACTGCATGTTTAGGTACAATTTATTGTAATGTCTTGATTCACTTCACCTATTGCTTCTTTAGGTAAACTCTTATGTGATGTCTTGATTCACTTTCCTATTACTTGTTTAGGAATACTTGTTGTTATGTCTTGATTCACTTTCCTATTGCACGTTTAGGTAAATTTTATGTGATGTCTTGATTCACTTTCCTTCTGCATGTTTAGGTAAATTTTATGTGATGTCTTGATTCACTTTCCTATTGCATGTTTAGGTAAATTTTATGTGATGTCTTGACTCACTTTCCTATTTCTTGTTAAAGAATACTTATTGTGATGTCTTGACTCACTTTCTTATTGCTTGTTTAGGAATACTTATTTGATGTCTTGATTCACACTTATCCTACTGCATGTTTAGGTACACTTTATTGTAATGTTTTGATTCACTTCACCTATTGCTTCGTTAGGTAAACTCTTATGTGATGTCTTGATTCACTCAGCCTATTGCATGTTTAGGCGAGCCTTTTGTGATGTCTTGATTCAATTTCCTATTACTTGTTTAGGAATACTTGTTGTGATGTCTTTATTCACTTTCCTATTGCATGTTTAGGTAAATTTTATGTGTTGACTTGATTCACTTTCTTATTTCTTGTTAAGGAATACTTATTGTGATGTTTGACTCACTTTCCCGTTCCTTGTTTAGGAATATTTGTTGTGATGTCTTAATTCACTATCCTATTGCTTGTTTAGAAATACTTGTTGTGATGTCTTGATTCACCCTCAGACTATTGCATGTTTATGTACACTTTATTGTGATGTCGTGATTCACTTTCCTATTGCTTGTTTAGAAATACTTGTTGTGATGTCTTGATTCACTTCGTCGATTTCTTGTTTAGGTAAACTCTTATTTAATGACTTGATTCATGTTCCTATTTCATGTTTTGGTAAATTTTATGTGATGTCTTGATTCACTTATTGTGATGTATTGACTAACTATCATATTGCTTGTTTAGGAATATTTGTTGTGATGTCTTGATTCACTTTCCTATTGCTTGTTCAGGAAAACTTGTTGTGATTTCTTGATTCACCTTTAGCCTACTGCATGTTTAGGTACACTTTGTTGTGATGTCATGGTTCAGTTTACCATTTGCTACTTTAGGTAAAAACTTATGTGATGTCTTGATTTACTTTGCCTATGGCATGTTTAGGTAAACCTTATTTGATGTCTTGATTCAATGTTATATTGCTTAATTAGGAATGATTATTGTGATGTCTTAATTAACTTTCCTATTGCATTTGTACGTAAGTTTTATGTGATGTCTTAATTCACTATCCTATTTGTTGTTTAGGAATACTTATTGTTATGTCTTGATTCACATTCCTATTGCTTGATTAGGAATACATGTTGTGATGTCTTAACTCACCCTTAGCTTACTGCATGTTTAGTTATTGTGATGTCTTTAATCACTTGCCTATTGCTAGTTTAGTTAAACTCTTATGTGATGTCTTGGTTCACTTAGCCTATTGTATGTTTCGGTGAACCTTAGATGATGACATGGTTCACTTTCCTATTGCTTGTTTAGGAATACTTGTTGTGATGTCTTGATTCACTTTCCTATTGCATTTTTAGGTATATTTTATGTAATGTCTTGAATCACTTTCCTATTTCTTGTTAAGGAATACTTATTGTGATGTCCTGACTCACTTTTCGAGTACCTATTTAAGAAAACTTGTTGTGATGTCTTGAATCACTTTCCTATTGCTTGTTAAGGAATACTTGTTGTGATATCTTGATTCAATTTTCTATTGCTTGTTTAAGAATACTTATTTTAATGTCTTGATTCACTTTCCTATTGCATGTTTAGCTAAATTATATGTGATGTCTTTATTTACTTTCCTATTTCTTTGTTAAGGAATACTTACTGTGATGTCTTGACTCACTTTCCCATTGCTTGTTTAGGAATACTCTTTGTGATGTCTTGTTTTACTTTCCTATTGCTTGTTTAGGAATACTTGCTGTGATGTCTTGATTCACCCTTAGCCTATTGATGTTTATGTACACTTTATTGTGATGACTTGATTCACCCTTAGCCAATTGCATGTTAATGTACAATTTATTGTAATGTTTCGATTCACCTTCCTATTGCCTGTTTAGGAATACTTATTGTGATGTGTTGATTCACTTCTCCTATTGCTTGTTTAGGTAAACTCTTATGTGATGTCTTGATTCATTGTCATATTACTTGTTTAGGAATACTTATTGGAATGTCTTGCTTTAGTTTCCTATTGCATGATTAAGTAAATTTTATGTGATGTGTTATATTCACTTTCCTATTGCTTGTTTAGGAATACTTATTGTGATTTATTAACTAACTTTCCTATCGCTTGTTTAGGAATATTTGTTGTGATATCTTGATTCACTTTCCTATTGCTTGTTTAGGAATAATTGTTGTGATGTTTTGATTCACTATTTTATTGCTTAATTAAGAATACTTATTGTGATGTCTTAATTAACTTTCCTATTGCATGTGTAGGTAAATTTTATGTGATGTCTTGATTCCTTTCCTCTTGCTTGTTTATGAATACTTATTGTTATGTCTTGACTCACTTTCTTATTGTTTGTTTAGGAATAGTTGTTGTGATGTCTTGATTATCCCTTAGCCTACTGCATGTTTAGGTGCAGTTTCTTGTGATGTCTTTATTCACTTCGACTATTGCAAGTTTAGGTAAACTCTTATATGATGTGGTTCACTTTTCCTTTCTATGTTTAGGTGAACCTTAGATAATGACATGGTTCACTTTCCTATTGCTTGTTTAAGAATACTTGTTGTGATGTCTTGATTCACTTTCCTATAGCATGTTTAGGTAAATTTTATGTGATGTTTTGAATCACCTTCCTATTTCTTGTTAAGGAATATTTATTGTGATGTCCTGACTCACTTTCCTATTGCCTGTTTAAGAAATCATGTTGAAATGTCTTGAATAACTTTCCTATTGCTTATTAAGGAATACTTGTTGTGATGTCTTGATTCACTTTCCTATTGCTTGTTTAAGAATACTTGTTTTGATGTCTTGATTCACTTTCCTATTGCATGTTTAGGTGAACTTTATGTGATTTCTTGATTCAATTTCCTATTTCTTGTTAAGGAATACTTATTGTGATGTCTTGAGTCACTTTCCTATTACTTGTTTAGGAATACTTGTTGTGATGTCTTGATTCACCCTTAGCCTACTGCATGTTTAGGTACACTTTATTGTAATGTCTTGATTCACTTCACCTATTGCTTCTTTAGGTAAACTCTTATGTGATGTCTTGATTCACTTTCCTATTACTTGTTTAGGAATACTTGTTGTTATGTCTTGATTCACTTTCCTATTGCATGTTTAGGTAAACTTTATGTGATGTCTTGATTCACTTTCCTTCTGCATGTTTAGGTAAATTTTATGTGATGTCTTGATTCACTTTCCTATTGCATGTTTAGGTAAATTTTATGTGATGTCTTGACTCACTTTCCTATTTCTTGTTAAGGAATACTTATTGTGATGTCTTGACTCACTTTCTTATTACTTGTTTAGGAATACTTATTTGATGTCTTGATTCACACTTAGCCTACTGCATGTTTAGGTACACTTTATTGTAATGTTTTGATTCACTTCACCTATTTCTTCGTTAGGTAAACTCTTATGTGATGTCTTGATTCACTCAGCCTATTGCATGTTTAGGCGAGCCTTTTGTGATGTCTTGATTCAATTTCCTATTACTTGTTTAGGAATACTTGTTGTGATGTCTTTATTCACTTTCCTATTGCATGTTTAGGTAAATTTTATGTGTTGACTTGATTCACTTTCTTATTTCTTGTTAAGGAATACTTATTGTGATGTTTGACTCATTTTCCCGTTCCTTGTTTAGGAATATTTGTTGTGATGTCTTAATTCACTATCCTATTGCTTGTTTAGAAATACTTGTTGTGATGTCTTGATTCACCCTCAGACTATTGCATGTTTATGTACACTTTATTGTGATGTCGTGATTCCCTTTCCTATTGCTTGTTTAGCAATACTTGTTGTGATGTCTTGATTCACTTCGTCGATTTCTTGTTTAGGTAAACTCTTATTTAATGACTTGATTCATGTTCCTATTTCATGTTTTGGTAAATTTTATGTGATGTCTTGATTCACTTATTGTGATGTATTGACTAACTATCATATTGCTTGTTTAGGAATATTTGTTGTGATGTCTTGATTCACTTTCCTATTGCTTGTTCAGGAAAACTTGTTGTGATTTCTTGATTCACCTTTAGCCTACTGCATGTTTAGGTACACTTTGTTGTGATGTCATGGTTCAGTTTGCCATTCGCTACTTTAGGTAAAAACTTATGTGATGTCTTGATTTACTTAGCCTATGGCATGTTTAGGTAAACCTTATTTGATGTCTTGATTCAATGATATATTGCTTAATTAGGAATAATTATTGTGATGTCTTAATTAACTTTCCTATTGCATTTGTACGTAAGTTTTATGTGATGTCTTGACTCACTTTCTTATTGCTTGTTTAGGAATACTTGTTGTGATGTCTTGTTTTACTTTCCTATTGCTTGTTTAGGAATACTTGTTGCGATTTCTTGATTCACCCTTAGCCTATTGATGTTTATGTACACTTTATTTTGATGACTTGATTCACCCTTAGCCAATTGCATGTTTATGTACAATTTATTGTAATGTTTCGATTCACCTTCCTATTGCCTGTTTAGGAATACTTATTGTGATGTGTTGATTCACTTCTCCTATTGCTTGTTTAGGCAAACTCTTATGTGATGTCTTGATTCATTGTCATATTACTTGTTTAGGAATACTTATTTGAATGTCTTGCTTTAGTTTCCTATTGCATAATTAAGTAAATTTTATGTGATGTGTTATAATCACTTTCCTATTTCTTGTTTAGGAATACTTATTGTGATTTATTAACTAACTTTCCTATCGCTTGTTTAGGAATATTTGTTGTGATGTCTTGATTCACTTTCCTATTGCTTGTTTAGGAATAATTGTTGTGATGTTTTGATTCACTATTTTATTGCTTAATTAAGAATACTTATTGTGATGTCTTAATTAACTTTCCTGTTGCATGTGTAGGTAAATTTTATGTGATGTCTTGATTCCTTTCCTCTTGCTTGTTTATGAATACTTATTGTTATGTCTTGACTCACTTTCTTATTGTTTGTTTAGGAATAGTTATTGTGATGTCTTGATTATCCCTTAGCATACTGCATGTTTAGGTGCATTTTCTTGTGATGTCTTTATTCAATTCGACTATTGCAAGTTTAGGTAAACTCTTATGTGATGTGGTTCACTTTGCCTTTCTATGTTTAGGTGCACCTTAAATAATGACATGGTTCACTTTCCTATTGCTTGTTTAAGAATACTTGTTGTGATGTCTTGATTCACTTTCCTATAGCATGTTTAGGTAAATTTTATGTGATGTTTTGAATCACCTTCCTATTTCTTGTTAAGGAATATTTATTGTGATGTCCTGACTCACTTTCCTATTGCCTGTTTAAGAAATCATGTTGAAATGTCTTGAATAACTTTCCTATTGCTTATTAAGGAATACTTGTTGTGATGTCTTGATTCACTTTCCTATTGCTTGTTTAAGAATACTTGTTTTGATGTCTTGATTCACTTTCCTATTGCATGTTTAGGTGAACTTTATGTGATTTCTTGATTCAATTTCCTATTTCTTGTTAAGGAATACTTATTGTGATGTCTTGACTCACTTTCCTATTGCTTGTTTAGGAATACTTGTTGTGATGTCTTGATTCACCCTTAGCCTACTGCATGTTTAGGTACACTTTATTGTAATGTCTTGATTCACTTCACCTATTGCTTCTTTAGGTAAACTCTTATGTGATGTCTTGATTCACTTTCCTATTACTTGTTTAGGAATACTTGTTGTTATGTCTTGATTCACTTTCCTATTGCATGTTTAGGTAAATTTTATGTGATGTCTTGATTCACTTTCCTTCTGCATGTTTAGGTAAATTTTATGTGATGTCTTGATTCACTTTCCTATTGCATGTTTAGGTAAATTTTATGTGATGTCTTGACTCACTTTCCTATTTCTTGTTAAGGAATACTTATTGTGATGTCTTGACTCACTTTCTTATTGCTTGTTTAGGAATACTTATTTGATGTCTTGATTCACACTTAGCCTACTGCATGTTTAGGTACACTTTATTGTAATGTTTTGATTCACTTCACCTATTGCTTCGTTAGGTAAACTCTTATGTGATGTCTTGATTCACTCAGCCTATTGCATGTTTAGGCGAGCCTTTTGTGATGTCTTGATTCAATTTCCTATTACTTGTTTAGGAATACTTGTTGTGATGTCTTTATTCACTTTCCTATTGCATGTTTAGGTAAATTTTATGTGTTGACTTGATTCACTTTCTTATTTCTTGTTAAGGAATACTTATTGTGATGTTTGACTCAATTTCCCGTTCCTTGTTTAGGAATATTTGTTGTGATGTCTTAATTCACTATCCTATTGCTTGTTTAGAAATACTTGTTGTGATGTCTTGATTCACCCTCAGACTATTGCATGTTTATGTACACTTTATTATGATGTCGTGATTCACTTTCCTATTGCTTGTTTAGAAATACTTGTTGTGATGTCTTGATTCACTTCGTCGATTTCTTGTTTAGGTAAACTCTTATTTAATGACTTGATTCATGTTCCTATTTCATGTTTTGGTAAATTTTATGTGTTGTCTTGATTCACTTATTGTGATGTATTGACTAACTATCATATTGCTTGTTTAGGAATATTTGTTGTGATGTCTTGATTCACTTTTCTATTGCTTGTTCAGGAAAACTTGTTGTGATTTCTTGATTCACCTTTAGCCTACTGCATGTTTAGGTACATTTTGTTGTGATGTCATGGTTCAGTTTACCATTTGCTACTTTAGGTAAAAACTTATGTGATGTCTTGATTTACTTTGCCTATGGCATGTTTAGGTAAACCTTATTTGATGTCTTGATTCAATGTTATATTGCTTAATTAGGAATGATTATTGTGATGTCTTAATTAACTTTCCTATTGTATTTGTACGTAAGTTTTATGTGATGTCTTAATTCACTATCCTATTTGTTGTTTAGGAATACTTATTGTTATGTCTTGATTCACATTCCTATTGCTTGATTAGGAATACATGTTGTGATGTCTTAACTCACCCTTAGCTTACTGCATGTTTAGTTATTGTGAGATCTTTAATCACTTGCCTATTGCTAGTTTAGTTAAACTCTTATGTGATGTCTTGGTTCACTTAGCCTATTGTATGTTTCGGTGAACCTTAGATGATGACATGGTTCACTTTCCTATTGCTTGTTTAGGAATACTTGTTGTGATGTCTTGATTCACTTTCCTATTGCATTTTTAGGTATATTTTATGTAATGTCTTGAATCACTTTCCTATTTCTTGTTAAGGAATACTTATTGTGATGTCCTGACTCACTTTTCGAGTACCTATTTAAGAAAACTTGTTGTGATGTCTTGAATCACTTTCCTATTGCTTGTTAAGGAATACTTGTTGTGATATCTTTATTCACTTTTCTATTGCTTGTTTAAGAATACTTATTTTAATGTCTTGATTCACTTTCCTATTGCATGTTTAGCTAAATTATATGTGATGTCTTTATTTACTTTCCTATTTCTTTGTTAAGGAATACTTACTTTGATGTCTTGACTCACTTTCCCATTGCTTGTTTAGGAATACTTGTTGTGATGTCTTGTTTTACTTTCCTATTGCTTTTTTAGGAATACTTGTTGCGATGTCTTGATTCACCCTTAGCCTATTGATGTTTATGTACACTTTATTGTGATGACTTGATTCACCCTTAGCCAATTCCTTGTTAATGTACAATTTATTGTAATGTTTCGATTCACCTTCCTATTGCCTGTTTAGGAATACTTATTGTGATGTGTTGATTCACTTCTCCTATTGCTTGTTTAGGTAAACTCTTATGTGATGTCTTGATTCATTGTCATATTACTTGTTTAGGAATACTTATTGGAATGTATTGCTTTAGTTTCCTATTGCATGATTAAGTAAATTTTATGTGATGTGTTATATTCACTTTCCTATTGCTTGTTTAGGAATACTTATTGTGATTTATTAACTAACTTTCCTATCGCTTGTTTAGGAATATTTGTTATGATATCTTGATTCACTTTCCTATTGCTTGTTTAGGAATAATTGTTGTGATGTTTTGATTCACTATTTTATTGCTTAATTAAGAATACTTATTGTGATGTCTTAATTAACTTTCCTATTGCATGTGTAGGTAAATTTTATGTGATGTCTTGATTCCTTTCCTCTTGCTTGTTTATGAATACTTATTGTTATGTCTTGACTCACTTTCTTATTGTTTGTTTAGGAATAGTTGTTGTGATGTCTTGATTATCCCTTAGCCTACTGCATGTTTAGGTGCAGTTTCTTGTGATGTCTTTATTCACTTCGACTATTGCAAGTTTAGGTAAACTCTTATATGATGTGGTTCACTTTTCCTTTCTATGTTTAGGTGAACCTTAGATAATGACATGGTTCACTTTCCTATTGCTTGTTTAAGAATACTTGTTGTGATGTCTTGATTCACTTTCCTATAGCATGTTTAGGTAAATTTTATGTGATGTTTTGAATCACCTTCCTATTTCTTGTTAAGGAATATTTATTGTGATGTCCTGACTCACTTTCCTATTGCCTGTTTAAGAAATCATGTTGAAATGTCTTGAATAACTTTCCTATTGCTTATTAAGGAATACTTGTTGTGATGTCTTGATTCACTTTCCTATTGCTTGTTTAAGAATACTTGTTTTGATGTCTTGATTCACTTTCCTATTGCATGTTTAGGTGAACTTTATGTGATTTCTTGATTCAATTTCCTATTTCTTGTTAAGGAATACTTATTGTGATGTCTTGACTCACTTTCCTATTGCTTGTTTAGGAATACTTGTTGTGATGTCTTGATTCACCCTTAGCCTACTGCATGTTTAGGTACACTTTATTGTAATGTCTTGATTCACTTCACCTATTGCTTCTTTAGGTAAACTCTTATGTGATGTCTTGATTCACTTTCCTATTACTTGTTTAGGAATACTTGTTGTTATGTCTTGATTCACTTTCCTATTGCATGTTTAGGTAAACTTTATGTGATGTCTTGATTCACTTTCCTTCTGCATGTTTAGGTAAATTTTATGTGATGTCTTGATTCACTTTCCTATTGCATGTTTAGGTAAATTTTATGTGATGTCTTGACTCACTTTCCTATTTCTTGTTAAGGAATACTTATTGTGATGTCTTGACTCACTTTCTTATTGCTTGTTTAGGAATACTTATTTGATGTCTTGATTCACACTTAGCCTACTGCATGTTTAGGTACACTTTATTGTAATGTTTTGATTCACTTCACCTATTGCTTCGTTAGGTAAACTCTTATGTGATGTCTTGATTCACTCAGCCTATTGCATGTTTAGGCGAGCCTTTTGTGGTGTCTTGATTCAATTTCCTATTACTTGTTTAGGAATACTTGTTGTGATGTCTTTATTCACTTTCCTATTGCATGTTTAGGTAAATTTTATGTGTTGACTTGATTCACTTTCTTATTTCTTGTTAAGGAATACTTATTGTGATGTTTGACTCATTTTCCCGTTCCTTGTTTAGGAATATTTGTTATGATGTCTTAATTCACTATCCTATTGCTTGTTTAGAAATACTTGTTGTGATGTCTTGATTCACCCTCAGACTATTGCATGTTTATGTACACTTTATTGTGATGTCGTGATTCACTTTCCTATTGCTTGTTTAGCAATACTTGTTGTGATGTCTTGATTCACTTTGTCGATTTCTTGTTTAGGTAAACTCTTATTTAATGACTTGATTCATGTTCCTATTTCATGTTTTGGTAAATTTTATGTGATGTCTTGATTCACTTATTGTGATGTACTGACTAATTATCATATTGCTTGTTTAGGAATATTTGTTGTGATGTCTTGATTCACTTTCCTATTGCTTGTTCAGGAAAACTTGTTGTGATTTCTTGATTCACCTTTAGCCTACTGCATGTTTAGGTACACTTTGTTGTGATGTCATGGTTCAGTTTGCCATTTGCTACTTTAGGTAAAAACTTATGTGATGTCTTGATTTACTTTGCCTATGGCATGTTTAGGTAAACCTTATTTGATGTCTTGATTCAATGTTATATTGCTTAATTAGGAATGATTATTGTGATGTCTTAATTAACTTTCCTATTGCATTTGTACGTAAGTTTTATGTGATGTCTTAATTCACTATCCTATTTGTTGTTTAGGAATACTTATTGTTATGTCTTGATTCACATTCCTATTGCTTGATTAGGAATACATGTTGTGATGTCTTAACTCACCCTTAGCTTACTGCATGTTTAGTTATTGTGATGTCTTTAATCACTTGCCTATTGCTAGTTTAGTTAAACTCTTATGTGATGTCTTGGTTCACTTAGCCTATTGTATGTTTCGGTGAACCTTAAATGATGACATGGTTCACTTTCCTATTGCTTGTTTAGGAATACTTGTTGTGATGTCTTGATTCACTTTCCTATTGCATTTTTAGGTATATTTTATGTAATGTCTTGAATCACTTTCCTATTTCTTGTTAAGGAATACTTATTATGATGTCCTGACTCACTTTTCGAGTACCTATTTAAGAAAACTTGTTGTGATGTCTTGAATCACTTTCCTATTGCTTGTTAAGGAATACTTATTGTGATATCTTGATTCACTTTTCTATTGCTTGTTTAAGAATACTTATTTTAATGTCTTGATTCA
The DNA here is from genome assembly GCA_948472305.1 of Vicia faba. Lineage (NCBI taxonomy): Eukaryota > Viridiplantae > Streptophyta > Magnoliopsida > Fabales > Fabaceae > Vicia > Vicia faba. The sequence continues at coordinate 123,113 of CATIWC010001805.1, read as the reverse complement.
CTTTCCTATTGCATGTTTAGCTAAATTATATGTGATGTCTTTATTTACTTTCCTATTTCTTTGTTAAGGAATACTTACTGTGATGTCTTGACTCACTTTCCCATTGCTTGTTTAGGAATACTTGTTGTGATGTCTTGTTTTACTTTCCTATTGCTTTTTTAGGAATACTTGTTGCGATGTCTTGATTCACCCTTAGCCTATTGATGTTTATGTACACTTTATTGTGATGACTTGATTCACCCTTAGCCAATTGCATGTTAATGTACAATTTATTGTAATGTTTCGATTCACCTTCCTATTGCCTGTTTAGGAATACTTATTGTGATGTGTTGATTCACTTCTCCTATTGCTTGTTTAGGTAAACTCTTATGTGATGTCTTGATTCATTGTCATATTACTTATTTAGGAATACTTATTGGAATGTATTGCTTTAGTTTCCTATTGCATGATTAAGTAAATTTTATGTGATGTGTTATATTCACTTTCCTATTGCTTGTTTAGGAATACTTATTGTGATTTATTAACTAACTTTCCTATCGCTTGTTTAGGAATATTTGTTGTGATATCTTGATTCACTTTCCTATTGCTTGTTTAGGAATAATTGTTGTGATGTTTTGATTCACTATTTTATTGCTTAATTAAGAATACTTATTGTGATGTCTTAATTAACTTTCCTATTGCATGTGTAGGTAAATTTTATGTGATGTCTTGATTCCTTTCCTCTTGCTTGTTTATGAATACTTATTGTTATTTCTTGACTCACTTTCTTATTGTTTGTTTAGGAATAGTTGTTGTGATGTCTTGATTATCCCTTAGCCTACTGCATGTTTAGGTGCAGTTTCTTGTGATGTCTTTATTCACTTCGACTATTGCAAGTTTAGGTAAACTCTTATATGATGTGGTTCACTTTTCCTTTCTATGTTTAGGTGAACCTTAGATAATGACATGGTTCACTTTCCTATTGCTTGTTTAAGAATACTTGTTGTGATGTCTTGATTCACTTTCCTATAGCATGTTTAGGTAAATTTTATGTGATGTTTTGAATCACCTTCCTATTTCTTGTTAAGGAATATTTATTGTGATGTCCTGACTCACTTTCCTATTGCCTGTTTAAGAAATCATGTTGAAATGTCTTGAATAACTTTCCTATTGCTTATTAAGGAATACTTGTTGTGATGTCTTGATTCACTTTCCTATTGCTTGTTTAAGAATACTTGTTTTGATGTCTTGATTCACTTTCCTATTGCATGTTTAGGTGAACTTTATGTGATTTCTTGATTCAATTTCCTATTTCTTGTTAAGGAATACTTACTGTGATGTCTTGACTCACTTTCCTATTGCTTGTTTAGGAATACTTGTTGTGATGTCTTGATTCACCCTTAGCCTACTGCATGTTTAGGTACACTTTATTGTAATGTCTTGATTCACTTCACATATTGCTTCTTTAGGTAAACTCTTATGTGATGTCTTGATTCACTTTCCTATTACTTGTTTAGGAATACTTGTTGTTATGTCTTGATTCACTTTCCTATTGCATGTTTAGGTAAACTTTATGTGATGTCTTGATTCACTTTCCTTCTGCATGTTTAGGTAAATTTTATGTGATGTCTTGATTCACTTTCCTATTGCATGTTTAGGTAAATTTTATGTGATGTCTTGACTCACTTTCCTATTTCTTGTTAAGGAATACTTATTGTGATGTCTTGACTCACTTTCTTATTGCTTGTTTAGGAATACTTATTTGATGTCTTGATTCACACTTAGCCTACTGCATGTTTAGGTACACTTTATTGTAATGTTTTGATTCACTTCACCTATTGCTTCGTTAGGTAAACTCTTATGTGATGTCTTGATTCACTCAGCCTATTGCATGTTTAGGCGAGCCTTTTGTGATGTCTTGATTCAATTTCCTATTACTTGTTTAGGAATACTTGTTGTGATGTCTTTATTCACTTTCCTATTGCATGTTTAGGTAAATTTTATGTGTTGACTTGATTCACTTTCTTATTTCTTGTTAAGGAATACTTATTGTGATGTTTGACTCATTTTCCCGTTCCTTGTTTAGGAATATTTGTTGTGATGTCTTAATTCACTATCCTATTGCTTGTTTAGAAATACTTGTTGTGATGTCTTGATTCACCCTCAGACTATTGCATGTTTATGTACACTTTATTGTGATGTCGTGATTCACTTTCCTATTGCTTGTTTAGCAATACTTGTTGTGATGTCTTGATTCACTTTGTCGATTTCTTGTTTAGGTAAACTCTTATTTAATGACTTGATTCATGTTCCTATTTCATGTTTTGGTAAATTTTATGTGATGTCTTGATTCACTTATTGTGATGTACTGACTAATTATCATATTGCTTGTTTAGGAATATTTGTTGTGATGTCTTGATTCACTTTCCTATTGCTTGTTCAGGAAAACTTGTTGTGATTTCTTGATTCACCTTTAGCCTACTGCATGTTTAGGTACACTTTGTTGTGATGTCATGGTTCAGTTTGCCATTTGCTACTTTAGGTAAAAACTTATGTGATGTCTTGATTTACTTTGCCTATGGCATGTTTAGGTAAACCTTATTTGATGTCTTGATTCAATGTTATATTGCTTAATTAGGAATGATTATTGTGATGTCTTAATTAACTTTCCTATTGCATTTGTACGTAAGTTTTATGTGATGTCTTAATTCACTATCCTATTTGTTGTTTAGGAATACTTATTGTTATGTCTTGATTCACATTCCTATTGCTTGATTAGGAATACATGTTGTGATGTCTTAACTCACCCTTAGCTTACTGCATGTTTAGTTATTGTGATGTCTTTAATCACTTGCCTATTGCTAGTTTAGTTAAACTCTTATGTGATGTCTTGGTTCACTTAGCCTATTGTATGTTTCGGTGAACCTTAAATGATGACATGGTTCACTTTCCTATTGCTTGTTTAGGAATACTTGTTGTGATGTCTTGATTCACTTTCCTATTGCATTTTTAGGTATATTTTATGTAATGTCTTGAATCACTTTCCTATTTCTTGTTAAGGAATACTTATTGTAATGTCCTGACTCACTTTTCGAGTACCTATTTAAGAAAACTTGTTGTGATGTCTTGAATCACTTTCCTATTGCTTGTTAAGGAATACTTATTGTGATATCTTGATTCACTTTTCTATTGCTTGTTTAAGAATACTTATTTTAATGTCTTGATTCACTTTCCTATTGCATGTTTAGCTAAATTATATGTGATGTCTTTATTTACTTTCCTATTTCTTTGTTAAGGAATACTTACTATGATGTCTTGACTCACTTTCCCATTGCTTGTTTAGGAATACTTGTTGTGATGTCTTGTTTTACTTTCCTATTGCTTTTTTAGGAATACTTGTTGCGATGTCTTGATTCACCCTTAGCCTATTGATGTTTATGTACACTTTATTGTGATGACTTGATTCACCCTTAGCCAATTGCATGTTAATGTACAATTTATTGTAATGTTTCGATTCACCTTCCTATTGCCTGTTTAGGAATACTTATTGTGATGTGTTGATTCACTTCTCCTATTGCTTGTTTAGGTAAACTCTTATGTGATGTCTTGATTCATTGTCATATTACTTATTTAGGAATACTTATTGGAATGTATTGCTTTAGTTTCCTATTGCATGATTAAGTAAATTTTATGTGATGTGTTATATTCACTTTCCTATTGCTTGTTTAGGAATACTTATTGTGATTTATTAACTAACTTTCCTATCGCTTGTTTAGGAATATTTGTTGTGATATCTTGATTCACTTTCCTATTGCTTGTTTAGGAATAATTGTTGTGATGTTTTGATTCACTATTTTATTGCTTAATTAAGAATACTTATTGTGATGTCTTAATTAACTTTCCTATTGCATGTGTAGGTAAATTTTATGTGATGTCTTGATTCCTTTCCTCTTGCTTGTTTATGAATACTTATTGTTATGTCTTGACTCACTTTCTTATTGTTTGTTTAGGAATAGTTGTTGTGATGTCTTGATTATCCCTTAGCCTACTGCATGTTTAGGTGCAGTTTCTTGTGATGTCTTTATTCACTTCGACTATTGCAAGTTTAGGTAAACTCTTATATGATGTGGTTCACTTTTCCTTTCTATGTTTAGGTGAACCTTAGATAATGACATGGTTCACTTTCCTATTGCTTGTTTAAGAATACTTGTTGTGATGTCTTGATTCACTTTCCTATAGCATGTTTAGGTAAATTTTATGTGATGTTTTGAATCACCTTCCTATTTCTTGTTAAGGAATATTTATTGTGATGTCCTGACTCACTTTCCTATTGCCTGTTTAAGAAATCATGTTGAAATGTCTTGAATAACTTTCCTATTGCTTATTAAGGAATACTTGTTGTGATGTCTTGATTCACTTTCCTATTGCTTGTTTAAGAATACTTGTTTTGATGTCTTGATTCACTTTCCTATTGCATGTTTAGGTGAACTTTATGTGATTTCTTGATTCAATTTCCTATTTCTTGTTAAGGAATACTTATTGTGATGTCTTGACTCACTTTCCTATTGCTTGTTTAGGAATACTTGTTGTGATGTCTTGATTCACCCTTAGCCTACTGCATGTTTAGGTACACTTTATTGTAATGTCTTGATTCACTTCACCTATTGCTTCTTTAGGTAAACTCTTATGTGATGTCTTGATTCACTTTCCTATTACTTGTTTAGGAATACTTGTTGTTATGTCTTGATTCACTTTCCTATTGCATGTTTAGGTAAACTTTATGTGATGTCTTGATTCACTTTCCTTCTGCATGTTTAGGTAAATTTTATGTGATGTCTTGATTCACTTTCCTATTGCATGTTTAGGTAAATTTTATGTGATGTCTTGACTCACTTTCCTATTTCTTGTTAAGGAATACTTATTGTGATGTCTTGACTCACTTTCTTATTGCTTGTTTAGGAATACTTATTTGATGTCTTGATTCACACTTAGCCTACTGCATGTTTAGGTACACTTTATTGTAATGTTTTGATTCACTTCACCTATTGCTTCGTTAGGTAAACTCTTATGTGATGTCTTGATTCACTCAGCCTATTGCATGTTTAGGCGAGCCTTTTGTGATGTCTTGATTCAATTTCCTATTACTTGTTTAGGAATACTTGTTGTGATGTCTTTATTCACTTTCCTATTGCATGTTTAGGTAAATTTTATGTGTTGACTTGATTCACTTTCTTATTTCTTGTTAAGGAATACTTATTGTGATGTTTGACTCATTTTCCCGTTCCTTGTTTAGGAATATTTGTTGTGATGTCTTAATTCACTATCCTATTGCTTGTTTAGAAATACTTGTTGTGATGTCTTGATTCACCCTCAGACTATTGCATGTTTATGTACACTTTATTGTGATGTCGTGATTCACTTTCCTATTGCTTGTTTAGCAATACTTGTTGTGATGTCTTGATTCACTTTGTCGATTTCTTGTTTAGGTAAACTCTTATTTAATGACTTGATTCATGTTCCTATTTCATGTTTTGGTAAATTTTATGTGATGTCTTGATTCACTTATTGTGATGTACTGACTAATTATCATATTGCTTGTTTAGGAATATTTGTTGTGATGTCTTGATTCACTTTCCTATTGCTTGTTCAGGAAAACTTGTTGTGATTTCTTGATTCACCTTTAGCCTACTGCATGTTTAGGTACACTTTGTTGTGATGTCATGGTTCAGTTTGCCATTTGCTACTTTAGGTAAAAACTTATGTGATGTCTTGATTTACTTTGCCTATGGCATGTTTAGGTAAACCTTATTTGATGTCTTGATTCAATGTTATATTGCTTAATTAGGAATGATTATTGTGATGTCTTAATTAACTTTCCTATTGCATTTGTACGTAAGTTTTATGTGATGTCTTAATTCACTATCCTATTTGTTGTTTAGGAATACTTATTGTTATGTCTTGATTCACATTCCTATTGCTTGATTAGGAATACATGTTGTGATGTCTTAACTCACCCTTAGCTTACTGCATGTTTAGTTATTGTGATGTCTTTAATCACTTGCCTATTGCTAGTTTAGTTAAACTCTTATGTGATGTCTTGGTTCACTTAGCCTATTGTATGTTTCGGTGAACCTTAAATGATGACATGGTTCACTTTCCTATTGCTTGTTTAGGAATACTTGTTGTGATGTCTTGATTCACTTTCCTATTGCATTTTTAGGTATATTTTATGTAATGTCTTGAATCACTTTCCTATTTCTTGTTAAGGAATACTTATTGTAATGTCCTGACTCACTTTTCGAGTACCTATTTAAGAAAACTTGTTGTGATGTCTTGAATCACTTTCCTATTGCTTGTTAAGGAATACTTATTGTGATATCTTGATTCACTTTTCTATTGCTTGTTTAAGAATACTTATTTTAATGTCTTGATTCACTTTCCTATTGCATGTTTAGCTAAATTATATGTGATGTCTTTATTTACTTTCCTATTTCTTTGTTAAGGAATACTTACTGTGATGTCTTGACTCACTTTCCCATTGCTTGTTTAGGAATACTTATTGTGATGTCTTGTTTTACTTTCCTATTGCTTTTTTAGGAATACTTGTTGCGATGTCTTGATTCACCCTTAGCCTATTGATGTTTATGTACACTTTATTGTGATGACTTGATTCACCCTTAGCCAATTGCATGTTAATGTACAATTTATTGTAATGTTTCGATTCACCTTCCTATTGCCTGTTTAGGAATACTTATTGTGATGTGTTGATTCACTTCTCCTATTGCTTGTTTAGGTAAACTCTTATGTGATGTCTTGATTCATTGTCATATTACTTATTTAGGAATACTTATTGGAATGTATTGCTTTAGTTTCCTATTGCATGATTAAGTAAATTTTATGTGATGTGTTATATTCACTTTCCTATTGCTTGTTTAGGAATACTTATTGTGATTTATTAACTAACTTTCCTATCGCTTGTTTAGGAATATTTGTTGTGATATCTTGATTCACTTTCCTATTGCTTGTTTAGGAATAATTGTTGTGATGTTTTGATTCACTATTTTATTGCTTAATTAAGAATACTTATTGTGATGTCTTAATTAACTTTCCTATTGCATGTGTAGGTAAATTTTATGTGATGTCTTGATTCCTTTCCTCTTGCTTGTTTATGAATACTTATTGTTATGTCTTGACTCACTTTCTTATTGTTTGTTTAGGAATAGTTGTTGTGATGTCTTGATTATCCCTTAGCCTACTGCATGTTTAGGTGCAGTTTCTTGTGATGTCTTTATTCACTTCGACTATTGCAAGTTTAGGTAAACTCTTATATGATGTGGTTCACTTTTCCTTTCTATGTTTAGGTGAACCTTAGATAATGACATGGTTCACTTTCCTATTGCTTGTTTAAGAATACTTGTTGTGATGTCTTGATTCACTTTCCTATAGCATGTTTAGGTAAATTTTATGTGATGTTTTGAATCACCTTCCTATTTCTTGTTAAGGAATATTTATTGTGATGTCCTGACTCACTTTCCTATTGCCTGTTTAAGAAATCATGTTGAAATGTCTTGAATAACTTTCCTATTGCTTATTAAGGAATACTTGTTGTGATGTCTTGATTCACTTTCCTATTGCTTGTTTAAGAATACTTGTTTTGATGTCTTGATTCACTTTCCTATTGCATGTTTAGGTGAACTTTATGTGATTTCTTGATAAAATTTCCTATTTCTTGTTAAGGAATACTTATTGTGATGTCTTGACTCACTTTCCTATTGCTTGTTTAGGAATACTTGTTGTGATGTCTTGATTCACCCTTAGCCTACTGCATGTTTAGGTACACTTTATTGTAATGTCTTGATTCACTTCACCTATTGCTTCTTTAGGTAAACTCTTATGTGATGTCTTGATTCACTTTCCTATTACTTGTTTAGGAATACTTGTTGTTATGTCTTGATTCACTTTCCTATTGCATGTTTAGGTAAACTTTATGTGATGTCTTGATTCACTTTCATTCTGCATGTTTAGGTAAATTTTATGTGATGTCTTGATTCACTTTCCTATTGCATGTTTAGGTAAATTTTATGTGATGTCTTGACTCACTTTCCTATTTCTTGTTAAGGAATACTTATTGTGATGTCTTGACTCACTTTCTTATTGCTTGTTTAGGAATACTTATTTGATGTCTTGATTCACACTTAGCCTACTGCATGTTTAGGTACACTTTATTGTAATGTTTTGATTCACTTCACCTATTGCTTCGTTAGGTAAACTCTTATGTGATGTCTTGATTCACTCAGCCTATTGCATGTTTAGGCGAGCCTTTTGTGATGTCTTGATTCAATTTCCTATTACTTGTTTAGGAATACTTGTTGTGATGTCTTTATTCACTTTCCTATTGCATGTTTAGGTAAATTTTATGTGTTGACTTGATTCACTTTCTTATTTCTTGTTAAGGAATACTTATTGTGATGTTTGACTCATTTTCCCGTTCCTTGTTTAGGAATATTTGTTGTGATGTCTTAATTCACTATCCTATTGCTTGTTTAGAAATACTTGTTGTGATGTCTTGATTCACCCTCAGACTATTGCATGTTTATGTACACTTTATTGTGATGTCGTGATTCACTTTCCTATTGCTTGTTTAGCAATACTTGTTGTGATGTCTTGATTCACTTTGTCGATTTCTTGTTTAGGTAAACTCTTATTTAATGACTTGATTCATGTTCCTATTTCATGTTTTGGTAAATTTTATGTGATGTCTTGATTCACTTATTGTGATGTACTGACTAATTATCATATTGCTTGTTTAGGAATATTTGTTGTGATGTCTTGATTCACTTTCCTATTGCTTGTTCAGGAAAACTTGTTGTGATTTCTTGATTCACCTTTAGCCTACTGCATGTTTAGGTACACTTTGTTGTGATGTCATGGTTCAGTTTGCCATTTGCTACTTTAGGTAAAAACTTATGTGATGTCTTGATTTACTTTGCCTATGGCATGTTTAGGTAAACCTTATTTGATGTCTTGATTCAATGTTATATTGCTTAATTAGGAATGATTATTGTGATGTCTTAATTAACTTTCCTATTGCATTTGTACGTAAGTTTTATGTGATGTCTTAATTCACTATCCTATTTGTTGTTTAGGAATACTTATTGTTATGTCTTGATTCACATTCCTATTGCTTGATTAGGAATACATGTTGTGATGTCTTAACTCACCCTTAGCTTACTGCATGTTTAGTTATTGTGATGTCTTTAATCACTTGCCTATTGCTAGTTTAGTTAAACTCTTATGTGATGTCTTGGTTCACTTAGCCTATTGTATGTTTCGGTGAACCTTAAATGATGACATGGTTCACTTTCCTATTGCTTGTTTAGGAATACTTGTTGTGATGTCTTGATTCACTTTCCTATTGCATTTTTAGGTATATTTTATGTAATGTCTTGAATCACTTTCCTATTTCTTGTTAAGGAATACTTATTGTAATGTCCTGACTCACTTTTCGAGTACCTATTTAAGAAAACTTGTTGTGATGTCTTGAATCACTTTCCTATTGCTTGTTAAGGAATACTTATTGTGATATCTTGATTCACTTTTCTATTGCTTGTTTAAGAATACTTATTTTAATGTCTTGATTCACTTTCCTATTGCATGTTTAGCTAAATTATATGTGATGTCTTTATTTACTTTCCTATTTCTTTGTTAAGGAATACTTACTGTGATGTCTTGACTCACTTTCCCATTGCTTGTTTAGGAATACTTGTTGTGATGTCTTGTTTTACTTTCCTATTGCTTTTTTAGGAATACTTGTTGCGATGTCTTGATTCACCCTTAGCCTATTGATGTTTATGTACACTTTATTGTGATGACTTGATTCACCCTTAGCCAATTGCATGTTAATGTACAATTTATTGTAATGTTTCGATTCACCTTCCTATTGCCTGTTTAGGAATACTTATTGTGATGTGTTGATTCACTTCTCCTATTGCTTGTTTAGGTAAACTCTTATGTGATGTCTTGATTCATTGTCATATTACTTATTTAGGAATACTTATTGGAATGTATTGCTTTAGTTTCCTATTGCATGATTAAGTAAATTTTATGTGATGTGTTATATTCACTTTCCTATTGCTTGTTTAGGAATACTTATTGTGATTTATTAACTAACTTTCCTATCGCTTGTTTAGGAATATTTGTTGTGATATCTTGATTCACTTTCCTATTGCTTGTTTAGGAATAATTGTTGTGATGTTTTGATTCACTATTTTATTGCTTAATTAAGAATACTTATTGTGATGTCTTAATTAACTTTCCTATTGCATGTGTAGGTAAATTTTATGTGATGTCTTGATTCCTTTCCTCTTGCTTGTTTATGAATACTTATTGTTATGTCTTGACTCACTTTCTTATTGTTTGTTTAGGAATAGTTGTTGTGATGTCTTGATTATCCCTTAGCCTACTGCATGTTTAGGTGCAGTTTCTTGTGATGTCTTTATTCACTTCGACTATTGCAAGTTTAGGTAAACTCTTATATGATGTGGTTCACTTTTCCTTTCTATGTTTAGGTGAACCTTAGATAATGACATGGTTCACTTTCCTATTGCTTGTTTAAGAATACTTGTTGTGATGTCTTGATTCACTTTCCTATAGCATGTTTAGGTAAATTTTATGTGATGTTTTGAATCACCTTCCTATTTCTTGTTAAGGAATATTTATTGTGATGTCCTGACTCACTTTCCTATTGCCTGTTTAAGAAATCATGTTGAAATGTCTTGAATAACTTTCCTATTGCTTATTAAGGAATACTTGTTGTGATGTCTTGATTCACTTTCCTATTGCTTGTTTAAGAATACTTGTTTTGATGTCTTGATTCACTTTCCTATTGCATGTTTAGGTGAACTTTATGTGATTTCTTGATTCAATTTCCTATTTCTTGTTAAGGAATACTTATTGTGATGTCTTGACTCACTTTCCTATTGCTTGTTTAGGAATACTTGTTGTGATGTCTTGATTCACCCTTAGCCTACTGCATGTTTAGGTACACTTTATTGTAATGTCTTGATTCACTTCACCTATTGCTTCTTTAGGTAAACTCTTATGTGATGTCTTGATTCACTTTCCTATTACTTGTTTAGGAATACTTGTTGTTATGTCTTGATTCACTTTCCTATTGCATGTTTAGGTAAACTTTATGTGATGTCTTGATTCACTTTCCTTCTGCATGTTTAGGTAAATTTTATGTGATGTCTTGATTCACTTTCCTATTGCATGTTTAGGTAAATTTTATGTGATGTCTTGACTCACTTTCCTATTTCTTGTTAAGGAATACTTATTGTGATGTCTTGACTCACTTTCTTATTGCTTGTTTAGGAATACTTATTTGATGTCTTGATTCACACTTAGCCTACTGCATGTTTAGGTACACTTTATTGTAATGTTTTGATTCACTTCACCTATTGCTTCGTTAGGTAAACTCTTATGTGATGTCTTGATTCACTCAGCCTATTGCATGTTTAGGCGAGCCTTTTGTGATGTCTTGATTCAATTTCCTATTACTTGTTTAGGAATACTTGTTCTGATGTCTTTATTCACTTTCCTATTGCATGTTTAGGTAAATTTTATGTGTTGACTTGATTCACTTTCTTATTTCTTGTTAAGGAATACTTATTGTGATGTTTGACTCATTTTCCCGTTCCTTGTTTAGGAATATTTGTTGTGATGTCTTAATTCACTATCCTATTGCTTGTTTAGAAATACTTGTTGTGATGTCTTGATTCACCCTCAGACTATTGCATGTTTATGTACACTTTATTGTGATGTCGTGATTCACTTTCCTATTGCTTGTTTAGCAATACTTGTTGTGATGTCTTGATTCACTTTGTCGATTTCTTGTTTAGGTAAACTCTTATTTAATGACTTGATTCATGTTCCTATTTCATGTTTTGGTAAATTTTATGTGATGTCTTGATTCACTTATTGTGATGTACTGACTAATTATCATATTGCTTGTTTAGGAATATTTGTTGTGATGTCTTGATTCACTTTCCTATTGCTTGTTCAGGAAAACTTGTTGTGATTTCTTGATTCACCTTTAGCCTACTGCATGTTTAGGTACACTTTGTTGTGATGTCATGGTTCAGTTTGCCATTTGCTACTTTAGGTAAAAACTTATGTGATGTCTTGATTTACTTTGCCTATGGCATGTTTAGGTAAACCTTATTTGATGTCTTGATTCAATGTTATATTGCTTAATTAGGAATGATTATTGTGATGTCTTAATTAACTTTCCTATTGCATTTGTACGTAAGTTTTATGTGATGTCTTAATTCACTATCCTATTTGTTGTTTAGGAATACTTATTGTTATGTCTTGATTCACATTCCTATTGCTTGATTAGGAATACATGTTGTGATGTCTTAACTCACCCTTAGCTTACTGCATGTTTAGTTATTGTGATGTCTTTAATCACTTGCCTATTGCTAGTTTAGTTAAACTCTTATGTGATGTCTTGGTTCACTTAGCCTATTGTATGTTTCGGTGAACCTTAAATGATGACATGGTTCACTTTCCTATTGCTTGTTTAGGAATACTTGTTGTGATGTCTTGATTCACTTTCCTATTGCATTTTTAGGTATATTTTATGTAATGTCTTGAATCACTTTCCTATTTCTTGTTAAGGAATACTTATTGTGATGTCCTGACTCACTTTTCGAGTACCTATTTAAGAAAACTTGTTGTGATGTCTTGAATCACTTTCCTATTGCTTGTTAAGGAATACTTATTGTGATATCTTGATTCACTTTTCTATTGCTTGTTTAAGAATACTTATTTTAATGTCTTGATTCACTTTCCTATTGCATGTTTAGCTAAATTATATGTGATGTCTTTATTTACTTTCCTATTTCTTTGTTAAGGAATACTTACTGTGATGTCTTGACTCACTTTCCCATTGCTTGTTTAGGAATACTTGTTGTGATGTCTTGTTTTACTTTCCTATTGCTTTTTTAGGAATACTTGTTGCGATGTCTTGATTCACCCTTAGCCTATTGATGTTTATGTACACTTTATTGTGATGACTTGATTCACCCTTAGCCAATTGCATGTTAATGTACAATTTATTGTAATGTTTCGATTCACCATCCTATTGCCTGTTTAGGAATACTTATTGTGATGTGTTGATTCACTTCTCCTATTGCTTGTTTAGGTAAACTCTTATTTGATGTTTTGATTCATTGTCATATTACTTGTTTAGGAATACTTATTGGAATGTATTGCTTTAGTTTCCTATTGCATGATTAAGTAAATTTTATGTGATGTGTTATATTCACTTTCCTATTGCTTGTTTAGGAATACTTATTGTGATTTATTAACTAACTTTCCTATCGCTTGTTTAGGAATATTTGTTGTGATATCTTGATTCACTTTCCTATTGCTTGTTTAGGAATAATTGTTGTGATGTTTTGATTCACTATTTTATTGCTTAATTAAGAATACTTATTGTGATGTCTTAATTAACTTTCCTATTGCATGTGTAGGTAAATTTTATGTGATGTCTTGATTCCTTTCCTCTTGCTTGTTTATGAATACTTATTGTTATGTCTTGACTCACTTTCTTATTGTTTGTTTAGGAATAGTTGTTGTGATGTCTTGATTATCCCTTAGCCTACTGCATGTTTAGGTGCAGTTTCTTGTGATGTCTTTATTCACTTCGACTATTGCAAGTTTAGGTAAACTCTTATATGATGTGGTTCACTTTTCCTTTCTATGTTTAGGTGAACCTTAGATAATGACATGGTTCACTTTCCTATTGCTTGTTTAAGAATACTTGTTGTGATGTCTTGATTCACTTTCCTATAGCATGTTTAGGTAAATTTTATGTGATGTTTTGAATCACCTTCCTATTTCTTGTTAAGGAATATTTATTGTGATGTCCTGACTCACTTTCCTATTGCCTGTTTAAGAAATCATGTTGAAATGTCTTGAATAACTTTCCTATTGCTTATTAAGGAATACTTGTTGTGATGTCTTGATTCACTTTCCTATTGCTTGTTTAAGAATACTTGTTTTGATGTCTTGATTCACTTTCCTATTGCATGTTTAGGTGAACTTTATGTGATTTCTTGATTCAATTTCCTATTTCTTGTTAAGGAATACTTATTGTGATGTCTTGACTCACTTTCCTATTGCTTGTTTAGGAATACTTGTTGTGATGTCTTGATTCACCCTTAGCCTACTGCATGTTTAGGTACACTTTATTGTAATGTCTTGATTCACTTCACCTATTGCTTCTTTAGGTAAACTCTTATGTGATGTCTTGATTCACTTTCCTATTACTTGTTTAGGAATACTTGTTGTTATGTCTTGATTCACTTTCCTATTGCATGTTTAGGTAAACTTTATGTGATGTCTTGATTCACTTTCCTTCTGCATGTTTAGGTAAATTTTATGTGATGTCTTGATTCACTTTCCTATTGCATGTTTAGGTAAATTTTATGTGATGTCTTGACTCACTTTCCTATTTCTTGTTAAGGAATACTTATTGTGATGTCTTGACTCACTTTCTTATTGCTTGTTTAGGAATACTTATTTGATGTCTTGATTCACACTTAGCCTACTGCATGTTTAGGTACACTTTATTGTAATGTTATGATTCACTTCACCTATTGCTTCGTTAGGTAAACTCTTATGTGATGTCTTGATTCACTCAGCCTATTGCATGTTTAGGCGAGCCTTTTGTGATGTCTTGATTCAATTTCCTATTACTTGTTTAGGAATACTTGTTGTGATGTCTTTATTCACTTTCCTATTGCATGTTTAGGTAAATTTTATTTGTTGACTTGATTCACTTTCTTATTTCTTGTTAAGGAATACTTATTGTGATGTTTGACTCATTTTCCCGTTCCTTGTTTAGGAATATTTGTTGTGATGTCTTAATTCACTATCCTATTGCTTGTTTAGAAATACTTGTTGTGATGTCTTGATTCACCCTCAGACTATTGCATGTTTATGTACACTTTATTGTGATGTCGTGATTCAATTTCCTATTGCTTGTTTAGCAATACTTGTTGTGATGTCTTGATTCACTTCGTCGATTTCTTGTTTAGGTAAACTCTTATTTAATGACTTGATTCATGTTCCTATTTAATGTTTTGGTAAATTTTATGTGATGTCTTGATTCACTTATTGTTATGTATTGACTAATTATCATATTGCTTGTTTAGGAATATATGTTGTGATGTCTTGATTCACTTTCCTATTGCTTGTTCAGGAAAACTTGTTGTGATTTCTTGATTCACCTTTAGCCTACTGCATGTTTAGGTACACTTTGTTGTGATGTCATGGTTCAGTTTGCCATTTGCTACTTTAGGTAAAAACTTATGTGATGTCTTGATTTACTTAGCCTATGGCATGTTTAGGTAAACCTTATTTGATGTCTTGATTCAATGTTATATTGCTTAATTAGGAATGATTATTGTGATGTCTTAATTAACTTTCCTATTGCATTTGTACGTAAGTTTTATGTGATGTCTTAATTCACTATCCTATTTGTTGTTTAGGAATACTAATTGTTATGTCTTGATTCACATTCCTATTGCTTGATTAGGAATACATGTTGTGATGTCTTAACTCGCCCTTAGCTTACTGCATGTTTAGTTATTGTGATGTCTTTAATCACTTGCCTATTGCTAGTTTAGTTAAACTCTTATGTGATGTCTTGGTTCACTTAGCCTATTGTATGTTTCGGTGAACCTTAGATGATGACATGGTTCACTTTCCTATTGCTTGTTTAGGAATACTTGTTGTGATGTCTTGATTCACTTTCCTATTGCATTTTTAGGTATATTTTATGTAATGTCTTGAATCACTTTCCTATTTCTTGTTAAGGAATACTTATTGTGATGTCCTGACTCACTTTTCAAGTACCTATTTAAGAAAACTTGTTGTGATGTCTTGAATCACTTTCCTATTGCTTGTTAAGGAATACTTGTTGTGATATCTTGATTCACTTTTCTATTGCTTGTTTAAGAATACTTATTTTAATGTCTTGATTCACTTTCCTATTGCATGTTTAGCTAAATTATATGTGATGTCTTGATTTACTTTCCTATTTCTTTGTTAAGGAATACTTACTGTGATGTCTTGACTCACTTTCCCATTGCTTGTTTAGGAATACTTGTTGTGATGTCTTGTTTTACTTTCCTATTGCTTGTTTAGGAATACTTGTTGCGATGTCTTGATTCACCCTTAGCCTATTGATGTTTATGTACACTTTATTGTGATGACTTGATTCACCCTTTAGCCAATTGCATGTTTATGTACAATTTATTGTAATTTTTCGATTCACCTTCCTATTGCCTGTTTAGGAATACTTATTGTGATGTGTTGATTCACTTCTCCTATTGCTTGTTTAGGTAAACTCTTATGTGATGTCTTGATTCATTGTCATAATACTTGTTTAGGAATACTTATTGGAATGTCTTGCTTTAGTTTCCTATTGCATGATTAAGTAAATTTTATGTGATGTGTTATATTCACTTTCCTATTGCTTGTTTAGGAAAACTTATTGTGATTTATTAACTAACTTTCCTATCGCTTGTTTAGGAATATTTGTTGTGATATCTTGATTCACTTTCCTATTGCTTGTTTAGGAATAATTGTTGTGATGTTTTGATTCACTATTTTATTGCTTAATTAAGAATACTTATTGTGATGTCTTAATTAACTTTCCTATTGCATGTGTAGGTAAATTTTATGTGATGTCTTGATTCCTTTCCTCTTGCTTGTTTATGAATACTTATTGTTATGTCTTGACTCACTTTCTTATTGTTTGTTTAGGAATAGTTGTTGTGATGTCTTGATTATCCCTTAGCCTACTGCATGTTTAGGTGCAGTTTCTTGTGATGTCTTTATTCACTTCGACTATTGCAAGTTTAGGTAAACTCTTATATGATGTGGTTCACTTTTCCTTTCTTATGTTTAGGTGAACCTTAGATAATGACATGGTTCACTTTCCTATTGCTTGTTTAAGAATACTTGTTGTGATGTCTTGATTCACTTTCCTATAGCATGTTTAGGTAAATTTTATGTGATGTTTTGAATCACCTTCCTATTTCTTGTTAAGGAATATTTATTGTGATGTCCTGACTCACTTTCCTATTTCCTGTTTAAGAAATCATGTTGAAATGTCTTGAATAACTTTCCTATTGCTTATTAAGGAATACTTGTTGTGATGTCTTGATTCACTTTCCTATTGCTTGTTTAAGAATACTTGTTTTGATGTCTTGATTCACTTTCCTATTGCATGTTTAGGTGAACTTTATGTGATTTCTTGATTCAATTTCCTATTTCTTGTTAAGGAATACTTATTGTGATGTCTTGACTCACTTTCCTATTGCTTGTTTAGGAATACTTGTTGTGATGTCTTGATTCACCCTTAGCCTACTGCATGTTTAGGTACACTTTATTGTAATGTCTTGATTCACTTCACCATTGCTTCTTTAGGTAAACTCTTATGTGATGTCTTGATTCACTTTCCTATTACTTGTTTAGGAATACTTGTTGTGATGTCTTGATTCACTTTCCTATTGCATGTTTAGGTAAATTTTATGTGATGTCTTGATTCACTTTCCTTCTGCATGTTTAGGTAAATTTTATGTGATGTCTTGATTCACTTTCCTATTGCATGTTTAGGTAAATTTTATGTGATGTCTTGACTCACTTTCCTATTTCTTGTTAAGGAATACTTATTGTGATGTCTTGACTCACTTTCTTATTGCTTGTTTAGGAATACTTATTTGATGTCTTGATTCACACTTAGCCTACTGCATGTTTAGGTACACTTTATTGTAATGTTTTGATTCACTTCACCTATTGCTTCGTTAGGTAAACTCTTATGTGATGTCTTGATTCACTCAGCCTATTGCATGTTTAGGCGAGCCTTTTGTGATGTCTTGATTCAATTTCCTATTACTTGTTTAGGAATACTTGTTGTGATGTCTTTATTCACTTTCCTATTGCATGTTTAGGTAAATTTTATGTGTTGTCTTGATTCACTTTCTTATTTCTTGTTAAGGAATACTTATTGTGATGTTTGACTCACTTTCCCGTTCCTTGTTTAGGAATATTTGTTGTGATGTCTTAATTCACTATCCTATTGCTTGTTTAGAAATACTTGTTGTGATGTCTTGATTCACCCTCAGACTATTGCATGTTTATGTACACTTTTTTGTGATGTCGTGATTCACTTTCCTATTGCTTGTTTTGCAATACTTGTTGTGATGTCTTGATTCACTTCGTCGATTTCTTGTTTAGGTAAACTCTTATTTAATGACTTGATTCATGTTCCTATTTCATGTTTTGGTAAATTTTATGTGATGTCTTGATTCACTTATTGTGATGTATTGACTAACTATCATATTGCTTGTTTAGGAATATTTGTTGTGATGTCTTGATTCACTTTCCTATTGCTTGTTCAGGAAAACTTGTTGTGATTTCTTGATTCACCTTGAGCCTACTGCATGTTTAGGTACACTTTATTGTGATGTCATGGTTCAGTTTGCCATTTGCTACTTTAGGTAAAAACTTATGTGATGTCTTGATTTACTTAGCCTATGGCATGTTTAGGTAAACCTTATTTGATGTCTTGATTCAATGTTATATTGCTTAATTAGGAATGATTATTGTGATGTATTAATTAACTTTCCTATTGCATTTGTACGTAAGTTTTATGTGATGTCTTAATTCACTATCCTATTTGTTGTTTAGGAATACTTATTGTTATGTCTTGATTCACATTCCTATTGCTTGATTAGGAATACATGTTGTGATGTCTTAACTCACCCTTAGCTTACTGCATGTTTAGTTATTGTGATGTCTTTAATCACTTGCCTATTGCTAGTTTAGTTAAACTCTTATGTGATGTCTTGGTTCACTTAGCCTATTGTATGTTTCGGTGAACCTTAGATGATGACATGGTTCACTTTCCTATTGCTTGTTTAGGAATACTTGTTGTGATGTCTTGATTCACTTTCCTATTGCATTTTTAGGTATATTTTATGTAATGTCTTGAATCACTTTCCTATTTCTTGTTAAGGAATACTTATTGTGATGTCCTGACTCACTTTTCGAGTACCTATTTAAGAAAACTTGTTGTGATGTCTTGAATCACTTTCCTATTGCTTGTTAAGGAATACTTGTTGTGATATCTTGATTCACTTTTCTATTGCTTGTTTAAGAATACTTATTTTAATGTCTTAATTCACTTTCCTATTGCATGTTTAGCTAAATTATATGTGATGTCTTGATTTACTTTCCTATTTCTTTGTTAAGGAATACTTACTGTGATGTCTTGACTCACTTTCCTATTGCTTGTTTAGGAATACTTGTTGTGATGTCTTGTTTTACTTTCCTATTGCTTGTTTAGGAATACTTGTTGCGATGTCTTGATTCACCCTTAGCCTATTGATGTTTATGTACACTTTATTGTGATGACTTGATTCACCCTTAGCCAATTGCATGTTTATGTACAATTTATTGTAATGTTTCGATTCACCTTCCTATTGCCTGTTTAGGAATACTTATTGTGATGTGTTGATTCACTTCTCCTATTGCTTGTTTAGGTAAACTCTTATGTGATGTCTTGATTCATTGTCATACTACTTGTTTAGGAATACTTATTGGAATGTCTTGCTTTAGTTTCCTATTGCATGATTAAGTAAATTTTATGTGATGTGTTATATTCACTTTCCTATTGCTTGTTTAGGAATACTTATTGTGATTTATTAACTAACTTTCCTATCGCTTGTTTAGGAATATTTGTTGTGATATCTTGATTCACTTTCCTATTGCTTGTTTAGGAATAATTGTTGTGATGTTTTGATTCACTATTTTATTGCTTAATTAAGAATACTTATTGTGATGTCTTAATTAACTTTCCTATTGCATGTGTAGGTAAATTTTATGTGATGTCTTGATTCCTTTCCTCTTGCTTGTTTATGAATACTTATTGTTATGTCTTGACTCACTTTCTTATTGTTTGTTTAGGAATAGTTGTTGTGATGTCTTGATTATCCCTTAGCCTACTGCATGTTTAGGTGCAGTTTCTTGTGATGTCTTTATTCACTTCGACTATTGCAAGTTTAGGTAAACTCTTATATGATGTGGTTCACTTTTCCTTTCTATGTTTAGGTGAACCTTAGATAATGACATGGTTCACTTTCCTATTGCTTGTTTAAGAATACTTGTTGTGATGTCTTGATTCACTTTCCTATAGCATGTTTAGGTAAATTTTATGTGATGTTTTGAATCACCTTCCTATTTCTTGTTAAGGAATATTTATTGTGATGTCCTGACTCACTCTCCTATTGACTGTTTAAGAAATCATGTTGAAATGTCTTGAATCACTTTCCTATTGCTTATTAAGGAATACTTGTTGTGATGTCTTGATTCACTTTCCTATTGCTTGTTTAAGAATACTTGTTTTGATGTCTTGATTCACTTTCCTATTGCATGTTTAGGTGAACTTTATGTGATTTCTTGATTCAATTTCCTATTTCTTGTTAAGGAATACTTATTGTGATGTCTTGACTCACTTAGCTATTTCTTGTTTAGGAATACTTGTTGTGATTTCTTGATTCACCCTTAGCCTACTGCATGTTTAGGTACACTTTATTGTAATGTCTTGATTCACTTCACCTATTGCTTCTTTAGCTAAACTCTTATCTGATGTCTTGATTCACTTTCCTATTACTTGTTTAGGAATACTTGTTGTGATGTTTTGGTTCACTTTCCTATTGCATGATTAGGTAAATTTTATGTGATGTCTTGATTCACTTTCCTTCTGCATGTTTAGGTAAATTTTATGTGATGTCTTGATTCACTTTCCTATTGCATGTGTAGCTAAATTTTATGTGATGTCTTGACTCACTTTCCTATTTCTTGTTAAGGAATACTTATTGTGATGTCTTGACTCACTTTCTTATTGCTTGTTTAGGAATACTTATTTTGATGTCTTCATTCACCCTTAGCCTACTGCATGTTTAGGTACACTTTATTGTAATGTTTTGATTCACTTCACCTATTGCTTCTTTAGGTACACTGTTATGTGATGTCTTGATTCACTTAGCCTATTGCATGTTTAGGCGAGCCTTTTGTGATGTCTTGATTTAATTTCCTATTACTTGTTTAGGAATACTTGTTGTGATGTCTTTATTCACTTTCCTATTGCATGTTTAGGTAAATTATATGTGATGTCTTGATTTACTTTCCTATTTCTATGTTAAGGAATACATATTGTGATGTCTTGACTCACTTTCCTATTGCTTTTTTAGGAATACTTGTTGTGATGTCTTGATTCACTTTCCTATTGCTTGTTTAGGAATACTTGTTGTGATGTCTTGATTCACTTTCCTATTGCTTGTTTAGGAATACTTCTTGCGATGTCTTGATTCACCCTTAGCCTATTGCATGTTTATGTACACTTTACTGTGATGTTTCAATTCACCCTTAGCCAATTGCATGTTTATGTACACGTTATTGTAATGTTTCAATTCACCTTCCTATTTCCTGTTTAGGAATACTTTTTGGAATGTCTTGCTTCAGTTTCCTATTGTATAATTTAGTAAATTTTATGTGATGTCTTGATTCACTTTCCTATTGCTTGTTTAGGAATATTTGTTGTGATGTTTTGATTCACTGTTTTATTGTTTAATTAAGAGTACTTATTGTGATGTCTTAATTAACTTTCCTATTGCATGTGTAGGTAAATTTTATGTGATGTCTTGATTCACTTTCCTCATGCTTGTTTACGAATACTTATTGTTATGTCTTGACTCACTTTCTTATTGTTTGTTTAGGTATAGTTGTTATGATGTCTTTATTTTCCCTTAGCCTACTATATATTTAGGTACACTTTATTGTGATGTCTTTATTTTCCCTTAGCCTACTGCATATTTAGGTACACTTTATTGTGATGTCTTTATTCACTTCGACTATTGCATGTTTAGGTAAACTCTTATGTGATGTCTTGGTTCACTTAGCCTATTGTATGTTTAGGTGAACCTTAGAAAATGACATGGTTCACTTTCCTATTGCTTGTTTAAGAATAATTATTGTGATGTCTTAATTCACTTTTCTATAGCATGTTTAGGTAAATTTTATGTGATGTTTTGATTCACTTTGTTATTTCTTGGTAAGGAATACTTACTGTGACGTCCTGACTCACTTTCCTATTGCTTGTTTAGGAATACTTGTTGTGATTTCTTAATTCACTTTCCTATTGCATGTTTAGGTAAATTTCATGTGATGTCTTGACTCACTTTCCTATTGCTTGTTTAGGAATACTTGTTGTGATGTCTTGATTCACTTTCCTATTGCATTTTTAGGTAAATTTTATGTGATGTCTTGAAAGACTTTTCTATTTCTTGTTAAGGAATACTTATTGTGATGTCCTGACTCACTTTTTGAGTACCTATTTAAGAAAACTTGTTGTGATATCTTGAATCACTTTCCTATTGCTTGTTAAGGAATACTTGTTGTGATATCTTGAATCACTTTCCTATTTCTTGTTTAAGAATACTTATTTTAATGTCTTGATTCACTTTCCTGTTGCATGTTTAGGTAAATTATATGTGATGTCTTGATTTACTTTCCTATTTCTATGTTAAGGAATACATATTGTGATGTCTTAACTCTCTTTCCTATTGCTTGTTTAGGAATACTTGTTGTGATGTCTTGATACACATTCCTATTGCTTGTTTAGGAATACTTGTTGCGATGTCTTGATTCACCCTTAGCCTATTGCATGTTTATGTACACTTTACTGTGATGTCTTGATTCACCCTTAGCCAATTGCATGTTTATGTACACTTTATTGTAATGTTTCATTTCACCTTCCTATTTCCTGTTTAGGAATACTTGTTGTGATGTGTTTATTCACTTCGCCTATTGCTTGTTTAGGTAAACTCTTATGTGATGTCTTGATTCAATTTTCCTATTGCATGTTTAGGAGAACCTTATGTGACGTCTTGATTCACTATCATATTACTTGTTTAGGAATACTTTTTGGAATGTCTTGCTTCAGTTTCCTATTGCATAATTAAGTAAATTTTATGTGATGTCTTGATTCACTTTCCTATTGCTTGTTTAGGAATACTTATTGTGATATATTAACTAACTTTCGTATCGCTTGTTTAGGAATATTTGTTGTGATGTCTTGATTCACTTTACTATTGCTTATTTAGGAACAATTGTTGTGATGTTTTGATTCACTGTTTTACTGCTTAATTAAGAGTACTTATTGTGATGTCTTAATTAACTTTCCTATTACATGTGTAGGTAAATTTTATGTGATGTCTTGATTCACTTTCCTCATGCTTCTTTACAAATACTTATTGTTATGTCTTGACCTACTTTCTTATTGTTTGCTTAGGTATTGTTGTTATGATGCCTTTATTTTCCCTTAGCCTACTGCATATTTAGGTACACTTTATTGTGATGTCTTTATTCACTTCGACTATTGCAAGTTTTGGTAAACTCTTATCTGATGTCTTGGTTCACTTAGCCTATTGTATATTTAGGTGAACATTAGATAATTACATGGTTCACTTTCCTATTGCTTGTTTAAGAATACTTATTGTGATGTTTTAATTCACTTTTCTATATCATGTTTAGGTAAATTTTATGTGATGTTTTGATTCACTTTCTTATTTCTTGGTAAGGAATACTTATTGTGATGTCCTGACTCACTTTGCTATTGCTTGTTTAGGAATACTTGTTGTGATGTCTTAATTCACTTTCTTATTGCATGTTTAGGTAAATTTTATGTGATGTCTTGACTAACTTTCCTATTTCTTGTTAAGGAATACTTATTATGATGTCTTGACTCACTTTCTTATTGCTTGTTTAGGAATACTTATTTTGATGTCTTGATTCACCCTTAGCTTACAGCATGATTAGGTACACTTTATTGTAATGTCTTGATTCACTTCACCTATTGCTTCTTTAGGTAAACTCTTATGTGACGTCTTGATTCACTTAGCCTATTGCATGTTTAGGTGAGCCTTTTGGGATGTCTTGATTCAATTTCCTATTACTTGCTTAGGAATACTTGTTGTGATGTCTTGATTCACTTTCCTATTGCATGCTTAGGTATATTTTATGTAATGTCTTTATTCACTTTCCTTCTGCATGTTTAGGTAAATTTTATGTGATGTCTTGATTCACTTTCTTATTTCTTGTTAAGGAATACTTATTGTGATGTTTGACTCACTTTCCCGTTCCTTGTTTAGGGGTATTGGTGGTGATGTCTTAATTCACTATCTTATTGCTTGTTTAGAAATACTTGTTGTGATGTCTTGATTCACCCTCAGACTATTGCATGTTTATGTACACTTTATTGTGATGTCTTGATTCGCTTTCCTATTGCTTGTTTAGTAATGCTTGTTGTGATGTCTTGATTCACTTCGCCTATTGCTTGTTTAGGTAAACTCTTTTTAATGACTTGATTCATGTTCCTATTTCATGTTTAGGTAAATTTTATGTGATGTCTTGATTCACTTATTGTGATGTATTGACTAACTATCTTATTGCTTGTTTAGGAATATTTGTTGTGATGTCTTGATTCACTTTCCTATTGCTTGTTTAGGAAAACTTGTTGTGATTTCTTGATTCACCTTTAGCCTACTGCATATTTAGGTACACTTTGTTGTGATGTCTTGGTTCAGTTTGCCATTTGCTACTTTAGGTACACACTTATGTGATGTCTTGATTTACTTAGCCTATGGCATGTTTAGGTAAACCTTATTTGATGTCTTGATTCACTGTTATATTACTTAATTAGGAATAATTATTGTGATGTCTTAATTAACTTTCCTATTGCATTTGGACGTAAGTTTTATGTGATGTCTTAATTCACTCTCCGATTTCTTGTTTAGGAATACTTATTGTTATGTCTTGATTCACATTCCTATTGCTTGATTAGGAATACATGTTGTGATGTCTTGACTCACCCTTAGCTTACTGCATGTTTAGTTGTTGTGATGTCTTTATTCAGTTCGCCTATTGCTAGTTTAGGTAAACTCTTATGTGATGTCTTTGTTCACTCAGCCTATTGTATGTTTCGGTGAACCTTAGATGATGACATGGTTCACTTTCCTATTGCTTGTTTAGGAATACTTGTTGTGATGTCTTGATTCACTTTTCTATTACATTTTTAGGTAAATTTTATGTGATGTCTTGAATCACTTTACTATTTCTTGTTAAGGAATACTTATTGTGATGTCCTGACTCACTTTTCGAGTACCTATTTAAGAAAATTTGTTGTGATGTCTTGAATCACTTTCCTATTGCTTGTTAAGGAATACTTGTTGTGATATCTTGATTCACTTTCCTATTTCTTGTTTAAGAATACTTATTTTAATGTCTTAATTCACTTTCCTATTGCATGTTTAGGTAAATTATATGTGATGTCTTGATTTACTTTCCTATTTCTTTGTTAAGGAATACTTACTGTGATGTCTTGACTCACTTTCCTATTGCTTGTTTAGGAATACTTGTTGTGATGTCTTGATTCACTTTCCTATTGCATTTTTAAGTAAATTTTATGTTATGTCTTGAATCACTTTTCTATTTCTTGTTAAGGAATACTTATTGTGATGTCCTGACTCACTTTTCGAGTACCTATTTAAGAAAACTTGTTGTGATATCTTGAATCACTTTCCTATTGCTTGTTAAGGCATACTTGTTGTGATATCTTGAATCACTTTCCTATTGCTTGTTTAAGAATACTTATTTTAATGTCTTGATTCACTTTCCTATTGCATGTTTAGGTAAATTATATGTGATGTCTTGATTTACTTTCCTATTTCTATGTTAAGGAATACATATTGTGATGTCTTAACTCACTTTCCTATTGCTTGTTTAGGAATACTTGTTGTGATGTCTTGATTCACATTCTTATTGCTTGTTTAGGAATACTTGTTGCAATGTCTTGATTCACCCTTAGCCTATTGCATGTTTATGTACACTTTACTGTGATGTCTTGATTCACCCTTAGCCAATTGCATGTTTATGTACACTTTATTATAATGTTTCAATTCACCTTCCTATTTCCTGTTTAGGAATACTTGTTGTGATGTGTTTATTCACTTCGCCTATTGCTTGTTTAGGTAAACTCTTATGTGATGTCTTGATTCAATTTTCCTATTGCATGTTTAGGAGAACCTTATGTGATGTCTTGATTCACTATCATATTACTTGTTTAGGAATACTTTTTGGAATGTCTTGCTTCAATTTCCTATTGCATAATTAAGTAAATTTTATGTGATGTCTTGATTCACTTTCCTATTGCTTGTTTAGGAATACTTATTGTGATATATTAAGTAACTTTCCTATCGCTTGTTTAGGAATATTTGTTGTGATGTCTTGATTCACTTTACTATTGCTTGTTTAGGAATACTTATTGTGATGTTTTAATTCACTTTTCTATATCATGTTTAGGTAAATTTTATGTGATGTTTTGATTCACTTTCTTATTTCTTGGTAAGGAATACTTATTGTGATGTCCTTACTCACTTTGCTATTGCTTGTTTAGGAATACTTGTTGTGATGTCTTAATTCACTTTCTTATTGCATGTTTAGGTAAATTTTATGTGATGTCTTGACTAACTTTCCTATTTCTTGTTAAGGAATACTTATTATGATGTCTTGACTCACTTTCTTATTGCTTGTTTAGGAATACTTATTTTGATGTCTTGATTCACCCTTAGCTTACTGCATGATTAGGTACACTTTATTGTAATGTCTTGATTCACTTCACCTATTGCTTCTTTAGGTAAACTCTTATGTGACGTCTTGATTCACTTAGCCTCTTTCATGTTTAGGTGAGCCTTTTGGGATGTCTTGATTCAATTTCCTATTACTTGTTTAGGAATACTTGTTGTGATGTCTTGATTCACTTTCCTATTGCATGCTTAGGTATATTTTATGTAATGTCTTGATTCACTTTCCTTCTGCATGTTTAGGTAAATTTTATGTGATGTCTTGATTCACTTTCTTATTTCTTGTTAAGGAATACTTATTGTGATGTTTGACTCACTTTCCCGTTCCTTGTTTAGGGGTATTTGTTGTGATGTCTTAATTCACTATCCTATTGCTTGTTTAGAAATACTTGTTGTGATGTCTTGATTCACCCTCAGACTATTGCATGTTTATGTACACTTTATTGTGATGTCTTGATTCGCTTTCCTATTGCTTGTTTAGTAATACTTGTTGTGATGTCTTGATTCACTTCGCCTATTGCTTGTTTAGGTAAACTCTTATTTAATGACTTGATTCATGTTCCTATTTCATGTTTAGGTGAATTTTATGTGATGTCTTGATTCACTTATTGTGATGTATTGACTAACTATCTTATTGCTTGTTTAGCAATATTTGTCGTGATGTCTTGATTCACTTTCCTATTGCTTGTTTAGGAAAACTTGTTGTGATTTCTTGATTCACCTTTAGCCTACTGCATATTTAGGTACACTTTGTTGTGATGTCTTGGTTCAGTTTGCCATTTGCTACTTTAGGTAAACACTTATGTGATGTCTTGATTTACTTAGCCTATGGCATGTTTAGGTAAACCTTATTTGATGTCTTGATTCACTGTTATATTACTTAATTAGGAATAATTATTGTGATGTCTTAATTAACTTTCCTATTGCATTTGGATGTAAGTTTTATGTGATGTCTTAATTCACTCTCCGATTTCTTGTTTAAGAATACTTATTGTTATGTCTTGATTCACATTCCTATTGCTTGATTAGGAATACATGTTGTGATGTCTTGACTCACCCTTAGCTTACTGCATGTTTAGTTGTTGTGATGTCTTTATTCAGTTCGCCTATTGCTAGTTTAGGTAAACTCTTATGTGATGTCTTTGTTCACTCAGCCTATTGTATGTTTCGGTGAACCTTAGATGATGACATGGTTCACTTTCCTATTGCTTGTTTAGGAATACTTGTTGTGATGTCTTGATTCACTTTTCTATTACATTTTTAGGTAAATTTTATGTGATGTCTTGAATCACTTTCCTATTTCTTGTTAAGGAATACTTATTGTGATGTCCTGACTCACTTTTCGAGTACCTATTTAAGAAAACTTGTTGTGATGTCTTGAATCACTTTCCTATTGCTTGTTAAGGAATACTTGTTGTGATATCTTGAATCACTTTCCTATTTCTTGTTTAAGAATATTTATTTTAATGTCTTGATTCACTTTCCTATTGCATTTTTAGGTAAATTATATGTGATGTCTTGATTTACTTTCCTATTTCTTTGTTAAGGAATACTTACTGTGATGTCTTGACTCACTTTCCTATTGCTTGTTTAGGAATACTTGTTGTGATGTCTTGATTCACATTCCTATTGCTTGTTTAGGAATACTTGTTGCGATGTCTTGATTCACCCTTAGCCTATTGCATGTTTATGTACACTTTACTGTGATGTCTTGATTCACCCTTAGCCAATTGCATGTTTATGTACACTTTATTGTAATGTTTAAACTCACCTTCCTATTTCCTGTTTAGGAATACTTGTTGTGATGTGTTTATTCACTTCGCCTATTGCTTGTTTAGGTAAACTCTTATGTGATGTCTTGATTCAATTTTCCTATTGCATGTTTAGGAGAACCTTATGTGATGTCTTGATTCACTATCGTATTACTTGTTTAGGAATACTTTTTGGAATGTCTTGCTTCAGTTTCCTATTGCATAATTAAGTAAATTTTATGTGATGTCTTGATTCACTTTCCTATTGCTTGTTTAGGAATACTTATTGTGATATATTAACTAACTTTCCTATCGCTTGTTTTGGAATATTTGTTGTGATGTCTTGATTCACTTTACTATTGCTTGTTTAGGAATAATTGTTGTGATGTTTTGATTCACTGTTTTATTGCTTAATTAAGAGTACTTATTGTGATGTCTTAATTAACTTTCCTATTGCATGTTTAGGTAAATTATATGTGATGTCTTGATTTACTTTCCTATTTCTATGTTAAGGAATACATATTGTGATGTCTTGACTCACTTTCCTATTGCTTGTTTAGGAATACGTATTGTTATGTCTTGATTCACATTCATATTGCTTGATTAGGAATACATGTTGTGATGTCTTGACTCACCCTTAGCTTACTGCATGTTTAGTTGTTATGATGTCTTTATTCACTTTGCCTATTGCTAGTTTAGGTAAACTCTTATGTGATGTCTTGGTTCACTCAGCCTATTGTATGTTTCGGTGAACCTTAGATGATGACATGGTTCACTTTCCTATTGCTTGTTTAGGAATAGTTGTTGTGATGTCTTGATTCACTTCTCTATTACATTTTTAGGTAAATTTTATGTGATGTCTTAAATCACTTTCCTATTTCTTGTTAAGGAATACTTATTGTGATGTCCTGACTCACTTTTCGAGTACCTATTTAAGAAAACTTGTTGTGATGTCTTGAATCACTTTCCTATTACTTGTTAAGGAATACTTGTTGTGATATCTTGATTCACTTTCCTATTTCTTGTTTAAGAATACTTATTTTAATGTCTTGATTCACTTTCCTATTGCATGTTTAGGTAAATTATATGTGATGTCTTGATTTACTTTCCTATTTCTTTGTTAAGGAATACTTACTGTGATGTCTTGACTCACTTTCCTATTGCTTGTTTAGGAATACTTGTTGTGATGTCTTGATTCACTTTCCTATTGCATTTTTAGGTAAATTTTATGTGATGTCTTGAATCACTTTTCTATTTCTTGTTAAGGAATACTTATTGTGATGTCCTGACTCACTTTTCGAGTACCTATTTACGAAAACTTGTTGTGATATCTTGAATCACTTTCCTATTGCTTGTTAAGGAATACTTGTTGTGATATCTTGAATCACTTTCCTATTGCTTGTTTAAGAATACTTATTTTAATGTCTTGATTCACTTTCCTATTGCATTTTTAGGTAAATTATATGTGATGTCTTGACTTACTTTCCTATTTCTATGTTAAGGAATACATATTGTGATGTCTTCACTCACTTTCCTATTGCTTGTTTAGGAATACTTGTTGTGATGTCTTGATTCACATTCCTATTGCTTGTTTAGGAATACTTGTTGCAATGTCTTGATTCACCCTTAGCCTATTGCATGTTTATGTACACTTTACTGTGATGTCTTGATTCACCCTTAGCCAATTGCATGTTTATGTACACTTTATTGTAATGTTTAAACTCACCTTCCTATTTCCTGTTTAGGAATACTTGTTGTGATGTGTTTATTCACTTCGCCTATTGCTTGTTTAGGTAAACTCTTATGTGATGTCTTGATTCAATTTTCCTATTGCATGTTTAGGAGAACCTTATGTGATGTCTTGATTCACTATCGTATTACTTGTTTAGGAATACTTTTTGGAATGTCTTGCTTCAGTTTCCTATTGCATAATTAAGTAAATTTGATGTGATGTCTTGATTCACTTTCCTATTGCTTGTTTAGGAATAATTATTGTGATATATTAACTAACTTTCCTATCGCTTGTTTAGGAATATTTGTTGTGATGTCTTGATTCACTTTACTATTGCTTGTTTAGGAATAATTGTTGTGATGTTTTGATTCACTATTTTATTGCTTAATTAAGAGTACTTATTGTGATGTCTTAATTAACTTTCCTATTGCATGTGTAGGTAAATTTTATGTGATGTCTTGATTCACTTTCCTCATGCTTCTTTACGAATACTTATTGTTATGTCTTGACCTACTTTATTATTGTTTGTTTAGGTATAGTTGTTATGATGCCTTTATTTTCCCTTAGCCTGCTGCATATTTAGGTACACTTTATTGTGATGTCTTTATTCACTTCGACTATTGCAAGTTTTGGTAAACTCTTATCTGATGTCTTGGTTCACTTAGCCTATTGTATGTTTAGGTGAACGTTAGATAATTACATGGTTCACTTTCCTATTGCTTGTTTAAGAATACTTATTGTGATGTCTTAATTCACTTTTCTATAGCATGTTTAGGTAAATTTTATGTGATGTTTGGATTCACTTTCTTATTTATTGGTAAGGAATACTTATTGTGATGTCCTGACTCACTTTGCTATTGCTTGTTTAGGAATACTTGTTGTGATGTCTTAATTCACTTTCTTATTGCATGTTTAGGTAAATTTTATGTGATGTCTTGACTCACTTTCCTATTTCTTGTTAAGGAATACTTATTATGATGTCTTGACTCACTTTCTTATTGCTTGTTTAGGAATACTTATTTTTATGTCTTGATTCACCCTTAGCTTACTGCATGTTTAGGTACACTTTATTGTAATGTCTTGATTCACTTCACCTATTGCTTCTTTAGGTAAACTCTTATGTGACGTCTTGATTCACTTAGCCTATTGCATGTTTAGGTGAGCCTTTTGTGATGTCTTGATTCAATTTCCTATTACTTGATTAGGAATACTTGTTGTGATGTCTTGATTCACTTTCCTATTGCATGCTTAGGTATATTTTATGTGATGTCTTGATTCACTTTCCTTCTGCATGTTTAGGTAAATTTTATGTGATGTCTTGATTCACTTTCTTATTTCTTGTTAAGGAATACTTATTGTGATGTTTGACTCACTTTCACGTTCCTTGTTTAGGGGTATTTGTTGTGATGTCTTAATTCACTATCCTATTGCTTGTTTAGAAATACTTGTTGTGATGTCTTGATTCACCCTCAGACTATTGCATGTTTATGTACACTTTATTGTGATGTCTTGATTCACTTTCCTATTGCTTGTTTAGTAATACTTGTTGTGATGTCTTGACTCACTTCGCCTATTGCTTGTTTAGGTAAACTC
Organism: Vicia faba; assembly: GCA_948472305.1. Classification (NCBI taxonomy): domain Eukaryota; kingdom Viridiplantae; phylum Streptophyta; class Magnoliopsida; order Fabales; family Fabaceae; genus Vicia; species Vicia faba. The sequence continues at coordinate 91,278 of CATIWC010001805.1, read as the reverse complement.
TTATTTAATGACGTGATTCATGTTCCTATTTCATGTTTAGGTAAATTTTATGTGATGTCTTGATTCACTTATTGTGATGTATTGACTAACTATCTTATTGCTTGTTTAGGAATATTTGACGTGATGTCTTGATTCACTTTCCTTTTGCTTGTTTAGGAAAACTTGTTGTGATTTCTTGATTCACCTTTAGCCTACTGCATATTTAGGTACACTTTGTTGTGATGTCTTGGTTCAGTTTGCCATTTGCTACTTTAGGTAAACACTTATGTGATGTCTTGATTTACTTAGCCTATGGCATGTTTAGGTAAACCTTATTTGATGTCTTGATTCACTGTTATATTTCTTAATTAGGAATAATAATTGTGATGTCTTAATTAACTTTCATATTGCATTTGTACGTAAGTTGTATGTGATGTCTTAATTCACTATCTGATTTCTTGTTTAGGAATACTTATTGTTATGTCTTGATTCACATTCATATTGCTTGATTAGGAATACATGTTGTGATGTCTTGACTCACCCTTAGCTTACTGCATGTTTAGTTGTTCTGATGTCTTTATTCACTTTGCCTATTGCTACTTTAGGTAAACTCTTATGTGATGTCTTGGTTCACTCAGCCTATTGTATGTTTCGGTGAACCTTAGATGATGACATGGTTCACTTTCCTATTGCTTGTTTAGGAATAGTTGTTGTGATGTCTTGATTCACTTCTCTATTACATTTTTAGGTAAATTTTATGTGATGTCTTAAATCACTTTCCTATTTCTTGTTAAGGAATACTTATTGTGATGTCCTGACTCACTTTTCGAGTACCTATTTAAGAAAACTTGTTGTGATGTCTTGAATCACTTTCCTATTACTTGTTAAGGAATACTTGTTGTGATATCTTGATTCACTTTCCTATTTCTTGTTTAAGAATACTTATTTTAATGTCTTGATTCACTTTCCTATTGCATGTTTAGGTAAATTATATGTGATGTCTTGATTTACTTTCCTATTTCTTTGTTAAGGAATACTTACTGTGATGTCTTGACTCACTTTCCTATTGCTTGTTTAGGAATACTTGTTGTGATGTCTTGATTCACTTTCCTATTGCATTTTTAGGTAAATTTTATGTGATGTCTTGAATCACTTTTCTATTTCTTGTTAAGGAATACTTATTGTGATGTCTTGACTCACTTTTCGAGTACCTATTTAAGAAAACTTGTTGTGATATCTTGAATCACTTTCCTATTGCTTGTTAAGGAATACTTGTTGTGATATCTTGAATCACTTTCCTATTGCTTGTTTAAGAATACTTATTTTAATGTCTTGATTCACTTTCCTATTGAATTTTTAGGTAAATTATATGTGATGTCTTGATTTACTTTCCTATTTCAATGTTAAGGAATACATATTGTGATGTCTTGACTCACATTCCTATTGCTTGTTTAGGAATACTTGTTGTGATGTCTTGATTCACATTCCTATTGCTTGTTTAGGAATACTTGTTGCGATGTCTTGATTCACCCTTAGCCTATTGCATGTTTATGTACACTTTACTGTGATGTCTTGATTCACCCTTAGCCAATTGCATGTTTATGTACACTTTATTGTAATGTTTAAACTCACCTTCCTATTTCCTGTTTAGGAATACTTGTTGTGATGTGTTTATTCACTTCGCCTATTGCTTGTTTAGGTAAACTCTTATGTGATGTCTTGATTCAATTTTCCTATTGCATGTTTAGGAGAACCTTATGTGATGTCTTGATTCACTATCGTATTACTTGTTTAGGAATACTTTTTGGAATGTCTTGCTTCAGTTTCCTATTGCATAATTAAGTAAATTTGATGTGATGTCTTGATTCACTTTCCTATTGCTTGTTTAGGAATACTTATTGTGATATATTAACTAACTTTCCTATCACTTGTTTAGGAATATTTGTTGTGATGTCTTGATTCACTTTACTATTGCTTGTTTAGGAATAATTGTTGTGATGTTTTGATTCACTGTTTTATTGCTTAATTAAGAGTACTTATTGTGATGTCTTAATTAACTTTCCTATTGCATGTGTAGGTAAATTTTATGTGATGTCTTGATTCACTTTCCTCATGCTTGTTTACGAATACTTATTGTTATGTCTTGACCTACTTTATTATTGTTTGTTTAGGTATAGTTGTTATGATGCCTTTATTTTCCCTTAGCCTACTGCATATTTAGGTACACTTTATTGTGATGTCTTTATTCACTTCGACTATTGCAAGTTTTGGTAAACTCTTATCTGATGTCTTGGTTCACGTAGCCTATTGTATGTTTAGGTGAATGTTAGATAATGACATGGTTCACTTTCCTATTGCTTGTTTAAGAATACTTATTGTGATGTCTTAATTCACTTTTCTATAGCATGTTTAGGTAAATTTTATGTGATGTTTTGATTCACTTTTTTATTTCTTGGTAAGGAATACTTATTGAGATGTCCTGACTCACTTTCCTATTGGTTGTTTAGGAATACTTATTGTGATGTCTTAATTCACTTTCTTATTGCATGTTTAGGAAAATTTTATGTGATGTCTTGACTCACTTTCCTATTTCTTGTTAAGGAATACTTATTGTGATGTCTTGACTCACTTTCTTATTGCTTGTTTAGGAATACTTATTTTAATGTCTTGATTCACCCTTAGCCTACTGCATGTTTAGGTACACTTTATTGTAATGTCTTGATTCACTTCGCCTATTGCTTCTTTAGGTAAACTCTTATGTGACGTCTTGATTCACTTAGCCTATTGCATGTTTAGGTGAGTCTTTTGTGATGTCTTGATTCAATTTCCTATTACTTGTTTAGGAATACTTGTTGTGAAGTCTTGATTCACTTTCCTATTGCATGCTTAGGTATATTTTATGTAATGTCTTGATTCACTTTCCTTCTGCATGTTTAGGTAAATTTTATGTGATGTCTTGATTCACTTTCTTATTTCTTGTTAAGGAATACTTATTGTGATGTTTGACTCACTTTCCCATTCCTTGTTTAGGGGTATTTGTTGTGATGTCTTAATTCACTATCCTATAGCTTGTTTAGAAATACTTGTTGTGATGTCTTGATTCACCCTCAGACTATTGCAGGTTTATGTACACTTTATTGTGATGTCTTTATTCACTTTCCTATTGCTTGTTTAGTAGTACTTGTTGTGATGTCTTGACTCACTTCGCCTATTGCTTGTTTAGGTAAACTCTTATTTAATGACTTGATTCATGTTCCTATTTCATGTTTAGGTAAATTTTATGTGATGTCTTGATTCACTTATTGTGATGTATTGACTAACTATCTTATTTCTTGTTTAGGAATATTTGTTGTGATGTCTTGATTCACTTTCCTATTGCTTGTTTAGGAAAGCTTGTTGTGATTTCTTGATTCACCTTTAGCCTACTACATATTTAGGTACACTTTATTGTGATGTCTTGGTTCAGTTTGCCATTTGCTACTTTAGGTAAACACTTATTTGATGTCTTGATTTACTTAGCCTATGGCATGTTTAGGTAAACCATATTTGATGTCTTGATTCACTGTTATATTTCTTAATTAGGAATAATAATTGTGATGTCTTAATTAACTTTCATATTGCATTTGTACGTAAGTTTTATGTGATGTCTTAATTCACTTTCTGATTTCTTGTTTAGGAATACTTATTGTTATGTCTTGATTCACATTCATATTGCTTGATTAGGAATACATGTTGTGATGTCTTGACTCACCCTTAGCTTACTGCATGTTTAGTTGTTATGATGTCTTTATTCACTTTGCCTATTGCTAGTTTAGGTAAACTCTTATGTGATGTCTTGGTTCACTCAGCCTATTGTATGTTTCGGTGAACCTTAGATGATGACATGGTTCACTTTCCTATTGCTTGTTTAGGAATAGTTGTTATGATGTCTTGATTCACTTCTCTATTACATTTTTAGGTAAATTTTATGTGATGTCTTAAATCACTTTCATATTTCTTGTTAAGGAATACTTATTGTGATGTCCTGACTCACTTTTCGAGTACCTATTTAAGAAAACTTGTTGTGATGTCTTGAATCATTTTCCTATTACTTGTTAAGGAATACTTGTTGTGATATCTTGATTCACTTTCCTATTTCTTGTTTAAGAATACTTATTTTAATGTCTTGATTCACTTTCATATTGCATGTTTAGGTAAATTATATGTGATGTCTTGATTTACTTTCCTATTTCTTTGTTAAGGAATACTTACTGTGATGTCTTGACTCACTTTCCTATTGCTTGTTTAGGAATACTTGTTGTGATGTCTTGATTCACTTTCCTATTGCATTTTTAGGTAAATTTTATGTGATGTCTTGAAACACTTTTCTATTTCTTGTTAAGGAATACTTATTGTGATGTCCTGACTCACTTTTCGAGTACCTATTTAAGAAAACTTGTTGTGATATCTTGAATCACTTTCCTATTGCTTGTTAAGGAATAGTTGTTGTGATATCTTGAATCACTTTCCTATTGCTTGTTTAAGAATACTTATTTTAATGTCTTGATTCACTTTCCTATTGCATGTTTAGGTAAATTATATGTGATGTCTTGATTTACTTTCCTATTTCTATGTTAAGGAATACATATTGTGATGTCTTGACTCACTTTCCTATTGCTTGTTTAGGAATACTTATTGTTATGTCTTGATTCACATTCATATTGCTTGATTAGGAATACATGTTGTGATGTCTTGACTCACCCTTAGCTTACTGCATTTTTAGTTGTTATGATGTCTTTATTCACTTTGCCTATTGCTAGTTTAGGTAAACTCTTATGTGATGTCTTGGTTCACTCAGCCTATTGTATGTTTCGGTGAACCTTAGATGATGACATGGTTCACTTTCCTATTTCTTGTTTAGGAATAGTTGTTGTGATGTCTTGATTCACTTCTCTATTACATTTTTAGGTAAATTTTATGTGATGTCTTAAATCACTTTCCTATTACTTGTTAAGGAATACTTATTGTGATGTCCTGACTCACTTTTCGAGTACCTATTTAAGAAAACTTGTTGTGATGTCTTGAATCACTTTCCTATTACTTGTTAAGGAATACTTGTTGTGATATCTTGATTCACTTTCCTATTTCTTGTTTAAGAATACTTATTTTAATGTCTTGATTCACTTTCCTATTGCATGTTTAGGTAAATTATATGTGATGTCTTGATTTACTTTCCTATTTCTTTGTTAAGGAATACTTACTGTGATGTCTTGACTCACTTTCCTATTGCTTGTTTAGGAATACTTGTTGTGATGTCTTGATTCACTTTCCTATTGCATTTTTAGGTAAATTTTATGTGATGTCTTGAATCACTTTTCTATTTCTTGTTAAGGAATACTTATTGTGATGTCCTGACTCACTTTTCGAGTACCTATTTAAGAAAACTTGTTGTGATATCTTGAATCACTTTCCTATTGCTTGTTAAGGAATACTTGTTGTGATATCTTGAATCACTTTCCTATTGCTTGTTTAAGAATACTTATTTTAATGTCTTGATTCACTTTCCTATTGCGTTTTTAGGTAAATTATATGTGATGTCTTGACTTACTTTCCTATTTCTATGTTAAGGAATACATATTGTGATGTCTTCACTCACTTTCCTATTGCTTGTTTAGGAATACTTGTTGTGATGTCTTGATTCACATTCCTATTGCTTGTTTAGGAATACTTGTTGCAATGTCTTGATTCACCCTTAGCCTATTGCATGTTTATGTACACTTTACTGTGATGTCTTGATTCACCCTTAGCCAATTGCATGTTTATGTACACTTTATTGTAATGTTTAAACTCACCTTCCTATTTCCTGTTTAGGAATACTTGTTGTGATGTGTTTATTCACTTCGCCTATTGCTTGTTTAGGTAAACTCTTATGTGATGTCTTGATTCAATTTTCCTATTGCATGTTTAGGAGAACCTTATGTGATGTCTTGATTCACTATCGTATTACTTGTTTAGGAATACTTTTTGGAATGTCTTGCTTCAGTTTCCTATTGCATAATTAAGTAAATTTGATGTGATGTCTTGATTCACTTTCCTATTGCTTGTTTAGGAATACTTATTGTGATATATTAACTAACTTTCCTATCGCTTGTTTAGGAATATTTGTTGTGATGTCTTGATTCACTTTACTATTGCTTGTTTAGGAATAATTGTTGTGATGTTTTGATTCACTATTTTATTGCTTAATTAAGAGTACTTATTGTGATGTCTTAATTAACTTTCCTATTGCATGTGTAGGTAAATTTTATGTGATGTCTTGATTCACTTTCCTCATGCTTCTTTACGAATACTTATTGTTATGTCTTGACCTACTTTATTATTGTTTGTTTAGGTATAGTTGTTATGATGCCTTTATTTTCCCTTAGCCTGCTGCATATTTAGGTACACTTTATTGTGATGTCTTTATTCACTTCGACTATTGCAAGTTTTGGTAAACTCTTATCTGATGTCTTGGTTCACTTAGCCTATTGTATGTTTAGGTGAACGTTAGATAATTACATGGTTCACTTTCCTATTGCTTGTTTAAGAATACTTATTGTGATGTCTTAATTCACTTTTCTATAGCATGTTTAGGTAAATTTTATGTGATGTTTGGATTCACTTTCTTATTTATTGGTAAGGAATACTTATTGTGATGTCCTGACTCACTTTGCTATTGCTTGTTTAGGAATACTTGTTGTGATGTCTTAATTCACTTTCTTATTGCATGTTTAGGTAAATTTTATGTGATGTCTTAACTCACTTTCCTATTTCTTGTTAAGGAATACTTATTATGATGTCTTGACTCACTTTCTTATTGCTTGTTTAGGAATACTTATTTTTATGTCTTGATTCACCCTTAGCTTACTGCATGTTTAGGTACACTTTATTGTAATGTCTTGATTCACTTCACCTATTGCTTCTTTAGGTAAACTCTTATGTGACGTCTTGATTCACTTAGCCTATTGCATGTTTAGGTGAGCCTTTTGTGATGTCTTGATTCAATTTCCTATTACTTGATTAGGAATACTTGTTGTGATGTCTTGATTCACTTTCCTATTGCATGCTTAGGTATATTTTATGTGATGTCTTGATTCACTTTCCTTCTGCATGTTTAGGTAAATTTTATGTGATGTCTTGATTCACTTTCTTATTTCTTGTTAAGGAATACTTATTGTGATGTTTGACTCACTTTCACGTTCCTTGTTTAGGGGTATTTGTTGTGATGTCTTAATTCACTATCCTATTGCTTGTTTAGAAATACTTGTTGTGATGTCTTGATTCACCCTCAGACTATTGCATGTTTATGTACACTTTATTGTGATGTCTTGATTCACTTTCCTATTGCTTGTTTAGTAATACTTGTTGTGATGTCTTGACTCACTTCGCTTATTGCTTGTTTAGGTAAACTCTTATTTAATGACGTGATTCATGTTCCTATTTCATGTTTAGGTAAATTTTATGTGATGTCTTGATTCACTTATTGTGATGTATTGACTAACTATCTTATTGCTTGTTTAGGAATATTTGACGTGATGTCTTGATTCACTTTCCTTTTGCTTGTTTAGGAAAACTTGTTGTGATTTCTTGATTCACCTTTAGCCTACTGCATATTTAGGTACACTTTGTTGTGATGTCTTGGTTCAGTTTGCCATTTGCTACTTTAGGTAAACACTTATGTGATGTCTTGATTTACTTAGCCTATGGCATGTTTAGGTAAACCTTATTTGATGTCTTGATTCACTGTTATATTTCTTAATTAGGAATAATAATTGTGATGTCTTAATTAACTTTCATATTGCATTTGTACGTAAGTTGTATGTGATGTCTTAATTCACTATCTGATTTCTTGTTTAGGAATACTTATTGTTATGTCTTGATTCACATTCATATTGCTTGATTAGGAATACATGTTGTGATGTCTTGACTCACCCTTAGCTTACTGCATGTTTAGTTGTTCTGATGTCTTTATTCACTTTGCCTATTGCTAGTTTAGGTAAACTCTTATGTGATGTCTTGGTTCACTCAGCCTATTGTATGTTTCGGTGAACCTTAGATGATGACATGGTTCACTTTCCTATTGCTTGTTTAGGAATAGTTGTTGTGATGTCTTGATTCACTTCTCTATTACATTTTTAGGTAAATTTTATGTGATGTCTTAAATCACTTTCCTATTTCTTGTTAAGGAATACTTATTGTGATGTCCTGACTCACTTTTCGAGTACCTATTTAAGAAAACTTGTTGTGATGTCTTGAATCACTTTCCTATTACTTGTTAAGGAATACTTGTTGTGATATCTTGATTCACTTTCCTATTTCTTGTTTAAGAATACTTATTTTAATGTCTTGATTCACTTTCCTATTGCATGTTTAGGTAAATTATATGTGATGTCTTGATTTACTTTCCTATTTCTTTGTTAAGGAATACTTACTGTGATGTCTTGACTCACTTTCCTATTGCTTGTTTAGGAATACTTGTTGTGATGTCTTGATTCACTTTCCTATTGCATTTTTAGGTAAATTTTATGTGATGTCTTGAATCACTTTTCTATTTCTTGTTAAGGAATACTTATTGTGATGTCTTGACTCACTTTTCGAGTACCTATTTAAGAAAACTTGTTGTGATATCTTGAATCACTTTCCTATTGCTTGTTAAGGAATACTTGTTGTGATATCTTGAATCACTTTCCTATTGCTTGTTTAAGAATACTTATTTTAATGTCTTGATTCACTTTCCTATTGAATTTTTAGGTAAATTATATGTGATGTCTTGATTTACTTTCCTATTTCAATGTTAAGGAATACATATTGTGATGTCTTGACTCACATTCCTATTGCTTGTTTAGGAATACTTGTTGTGATGTCTTGATTCACATTCCTATTGCTTGTTTAGGAATACTTGTTGCGATGTCTTGATTCACCCTTAGCCTATTGCATGTTTATGTACACTTTACTATGATGTCTTGATTCACCCTTAGCCAATTGTATGTTTATGTACACTTTATTGTAATGTTTAAACTCACCTTCCTATTTCCTGTTTAGGAATACTTGTTGTGATGTGTTTATTCACTTCGCCTATTGCTTGTTTAGGTAAACTCTTATGTGATGTCTTGATTCAATTTTCCTATTGCATGTTTAGGAGAACCTTATGTGATGTCTTGATTCACTATCGTATTACTTGTTTAGGAATACTTTTTGGAATGTCTTGCTTCAGTTTCCTATTGCATAATTAAGTAAATTTGATGTGATGTCTTGATTCACTTTCCTATTGCTTGTTTAGGAATACTTATTGTGATATATTAACTAACTTTCCTATCACTTGTTTAGGAATATTTGTTGTGATGTCTTGATTCACTTTACTATTGCTTGTTTAGGAATAATTGTTGTGATGTTTTGATTCACTGTTTTATTGCTTAATTAAGAGTACTTATTGTGATGTCTTAATTAACTTTCCTATTGCATGTGTAGGTAAATTTTATGTGATGTCTTGATTCACTTTCCTCATGCTTGTTTACGAATACTTATTGTTATGTCTTGACCTACTTTATTATTGTTTGTTTAGGTATAGTTGTTATGATGCCTTTATTTTCCCTTAGCCTACTGCATATTTAGGTACACTTTATTGTGATGTCTTTATTCACTTCGACTATTGCAAGTTTTGGTAAACTCTTATCTGATGTCTTGGTTCACGTAGCCTATTGTATGTTTAGGTGAATGTTAGATAATGACATGGTTCACTTTCCTATTGCTTGTTTAAGAATACTTATTGTGATGTCTTAATTCACTTTTCTATAGCATGTTTAGGTAAATTTTATGTGATGTTTTGATTCACTTTTTTATTTCTTGGTAAGGAATACTTATTGAGATGTCCTGACTCACTTTCCTATTGGTTGTTTAGGAATACTTGTTGTGATGTCTTAATTCACTTTCTTATTGCATGTTTAGGAAAATTTTATGTGATGTCTTGACTCACTTTCCTATTTCTTGTTAAGGAATACTTATTGTGATGTCTTGACTCACTTTCTTATTGCTTGTTTAGGAATACTTATTTTAATGTCTTGATTCACCCTTAGCCTACTGCATGTTTAGGTACACTTTATTGTAATGTCTTGATTCACTTCACCTATTGCTTCTTTAGGTAAACTCTTATGTGACGTCTTGATTCACTTAGCCTATTGCATGTTTAGGTGAGTCTTTTGTGATGTCTTGATTCAATTTCCTATTACTTGTTTAGGAATACTTGTTGTGAAGTCTTGATTCACTTTCCTATTGCATGCTTAGGTATATTTTATGTAATGTCTTGATTCACTTTCCTTCTGCATGTTTAGGTAAATTTTATGTGATGTCTTGATTCACTTTCTTATTTCTTGTTAAGGAATACTTATTGTGATGTTTGACTCACTTTCCCATTCCTTGTTTAGGGGTATTTGTTGTGATGTCTTAATTCACTATCCTATTGCTTGTTTAGAAATACTTGTTGTGATGTCTTGATTCACCCTCAGACTATTGCAGGTTTATGTACACTTTATTGTGATGTCTTTATTCACTTTCCTATTGCTTGTTTAGTAATACTTGTTGTGATGTCTTGACTCACTTCGCCTATTGCTTGTTTAGGTAAACTCTTATTTAATGACTTGATTCATGTTCCTATTTCATGTTTAGGTAAATTTTATGTGATGTCTTGATTCACTTATTGTGATGTATTGACTAACTATCTTATTTCTTTTTTAGGAATATTTGTTGTGATGTCTTGATTCACTTTCCTATTGCTTGTTTAGGAAAGCTTGTTGTGATTTCTTGATTCACCTTTAGCCTACTACATATTTAGGTACACTTTGTTGTGATGTCTTGGTTCAGTTTGCCATTTGCTACTTTAGGTAAACACTTATTTGATGTCTTGATTTACTTAGCCTATGGCATGTTTAGGTAAACCTTATTTGATGTCTTGATTCACTGTTATATTTCTTAATTAGGAATAATAATTGTGATGTCTTAATTAACTTTCATATTGCATTTGTACGTAAGTTTTATGTGATGTCTTAATTCACTTTCTGATTTCTTGTTTAGGAATACTTATTGTTATATCTTGATTCACATTCATATTGCTTGATTAGGAATACATGTTGTGATGTCTTGACTCACCCTTAGCTTACTGCATGTTTAGTTGTTATGATGTCTTTATTCACTTTGCCTATTGCTAGTTTAGGTAAACTCTTATGTGATGTCTTGGTTCACTCAGCCTATTGTATGTTTCGGTGAACCTTAGATGATGACATGGTTCACTTTCCTATTGCTTGTTTAGGAATAGTTGTTGTGATGTCTTGATTCACTTCTCTATTACATTTTTAGGTAAATTTTATGTGATGTCTTAAATCACTTTCCTATTTCTTGTTAAGGAATACTTATTGTGATGTCCTGACTCACTTTTCGAGTACCTATTTAAGAAAACTTGTTGTGATGTCTTGAATCATTTTCCTATTACTTGTTAAGGAATACTTGTTGTGATATCTTGATTCACTTTCCTATTTCTTGTTTAAGAATACTTATTTTAATGTCTTGATTCACTTTCATATTGCATGTTTAGGTAAATTATATGTGATGTCTTGATTTACTTTCCTATTTCTTTGTTAAGGAATACTTACTGTGATGTCTTGACTCACTTTCCTATTGCTTGTTTAGGAATACTTGTTGTGATGTCTTGATTCACTTTCCTATTGCATTTTTAGGTAAATTTTATGTGATGTCTTGAAACACTTTTCTATTTCTTGTTAAGGAATACTTATTGTGATGTCCTGACTCACTTTTCGAGTACCTATTTAAGAAAACTTGTTGTGATATCTTGAATCACTTTCCTATTGCTTGTTAAGGAATAGTTGTTGTGATATCTTGAATCACTTTCCTATTGCTTGTTTAAGAATACTTATTTTAATGTCTTGATTCACTTTCCTATTGCATGTTTAGGTAAATTATATGTGATGTCTTGATTTACTTTCCTATTTCTATGTTAAGGAATACATATTGTGATGTCTTGACTCACTTTCCTATTGCTTGTTTAGGAATACTTATTGTTATGTCTTGATTCACATTCATATTGCTTGATTAGGAATACATGTTGTGATGTCTTGACTCACCCTTAGCTTACTGCATGTTTAGTTGTTATGATGTCTTTATTCACTTTGCCTATTGCTAGTTTAGGTAAACTCTTATGTGATGTCTTGGTTCACTCAGCCTATTGTATGTTTCGGTGAACCTTAGATGATGACATGGTTCACTTTCCTATTTCTTGTTTAGGAATAGTTGTTGTGATGTCTTGATTCACTTCTCTATTACATTTTTAGGTAAATTTTATGTGATGTCTTAAATCACTTTCCTATTTCTTGTTAAGGAATACTTATTGTGATGTCCTGACTCACTTTTCGAGTACCTATTTAAGAAAACTTGTTGTGATGTCTTGAATCACTTTCCTATTACTTGTTAAGGAATACTTGTTGTGATATCTTGATTCACTTTCCTATTTCTTGTTTAAGAATACTTATTTTAATGTCTTGATTCACTTTCCTATTGCATGTTTAGGTAAATTATATGTGATGTCTTGATTTACTTTCCTATTTCTTTGTTAAGGAATACTTACTGTGATGTCTTGACTCACTTTCCTATTGCTTGTTTAGGAATACTTGTTGTGATGTCTTGATTCACTTTCCTATTGCATTTTTAGGTAAATTTTATGTGATGTCTTGAATCACTTTTCTATTTCTTGTTAAGGAATACTTATTGTGATGTCTTGACTCACTTTTAGAGTACCTATTTAAGAAAACTTGTTGTGATATCTTGAATCACTTTCCTATTGCTTGTTAAGGAATACTTGTTGTGATATCTTGAATCACTTTCCTATTGCTTGTTTAAGAATATTTATTTTAATGTCTTGATTCACTTTCCTATTGCATTTTTAGGTAAATTATATGTGATGTCTTGACTTACTTTCCTATTTCTATGTTAAGGAATACATATTGTGATGTCTTGACTCACTTTCCTATTGCTTGTTTAGGAATACTTGTTGTGATGTCTTGATTCACATTCCTATTGCTTGTTTAGGAATACTTGTTGCGATGTCTTGATTCACCCTTAGCCTATTGCATGTTTATGTACACTTTACTGTGATGTCTTGATTCACCCTTAGCCAATTGCATGTTTATGTACACTTTATTGTAATGTTTAAACTCACCTTCCTATTTCCTGTTTAGGAATACTTGTTGTGATGTGTTTATTCACTTCGCCTATTGCTTGTTTAGGTAAACTCTTATGTGATGTCTTGATTCAATTTTCCTATTGCATGTTTAGGAGAACCTTATGTGATGTCTTGATTCACTATCGTATTACTTGTTTAGGAATACTTTTTGGAATGTCTTGCTTCAGTTTCCTATTGCATAATTAAGTAAATTTGATGTGATGTCTTGATTCACTTTCCTATTGCTTGTTTAGGAATACTTATTGTGATATATTAACTAACTTTCCTATCGCTTGTTTAGGAATATTTGTTGTGATGTCTTGATTCACTTTACTATTGCTTGTTTAGGAATAATTGTTGTGATGTTTTGATTCACTATTTTATTGCTTAATTAAGAGTACTTATTGTGATGTCTTAATTAACTTTCCTATTGCATGTGTAGGTAAATTTTATGTGATGTCTTGATTCACTTTCCTCATGCTTCTTTACGAATACTTATTGTTATGTCTTGACCTACTTTATTATTGTTTGTTTAGGTATAGTTGTTATGATGCCTTTATTTTCCCTTAGCCTGCTGCATATTTAGGTACACTTTATTGTGATGTCTTTATTCACTTCGACTATTGCAAGTTTTGGTAAACTCTTATCTGATGTCTTGGTTCACTTAGCCTATTGTATGTTTAGGTGAACGTTAGATAATTACATGGTTCACTTTCCTATTGCTTGTTTAAGAATACTTATTGTGATGTCTTAATTCACTTTTCTATAGCATGTTTAGGTAAATTTTATGTGATGTTTGGATTCACTTTCTTATTTATTGGTAAGGAATACTTATTGTGATGTCCTGACTCACTTTGCTATTGCTTGTTTAGGAATACTTGTTGTGATGTCTTAATTCACTTTCTTATTGCATGTTTAGGTAAATTTTATGTGATGTCTTAACTCACTTTCCTATTTCTTGTTAAGGAATACTTATTATGATGTCTTGACTCACTTTCTTATTGCTTGTTTAGGAATACTTATTTTTATGTCTTGATTCACCCTTAGCGTACTGCATGTTTAGGTACACTTTATTGTAATGTCTTGATTCACTTCACCTATTGCTTCTTTAGGTAAACTCTTATGTGACGTCTTGATTCACTTAGCCTATTGCATGTTTAGGTGAGCCTTTTGTGATGTCTTGATTCAATTTCCTATTACTTGATTAGGAATACTTGTTGTGATGTCTTGATTCACTTTCCTATTGCATGCTTAGGTATATTTTATGTGATGTCTTGATTCACTTTCCTTCTGCATGTTTAGGTAAATTTTATGTGATGTCTTGATTCACTTTCTTATTTCTTGTTAAGGAATACTTATTGTGATGTTTGACTGACTTTCCTGTTCCTTGTTTAGGGGTATTTGTTGTGATGTCTTAATTCACTATCCTATTGCTTGTTTAGAAATACTTGTTGTGATGTCTTGATTCACCCTCAGACTATTGCAGGTTTATGTACACTTTATTGTGATGTCATTACAATAAGTAAGTATTCCTAAATAAGCAATAGACGAAGAGTGAATCAAGACATCACAACAAGTATTCATATACAATTAATGGGAAAGTGAATCAAGACATCACAACAAGTAAGTATTCCTAGACAAGCAATAGGAAAGTTAGTCGAGAAATCACAATAAGTATTCCTAAACAAGCAAAAGGAGTGAATCAAGACATCACATAAACTTTACCAAAACATGTAATAGGAAAGTTAATCAAGAAATCACATTAAGTATTCTCCTTAACAAGCAATATGACAAAGAATCAAGACATCAAATAAGGTTCACCAAAACATGCAATAGGCTAAGTGAATCAAGCATTCACATAAGAGTATTTCTAAATAAGCAATAGGCGAAGTAAATCAAGACATCACATCTAATGTTCCTTAACACGCAATAGGAAAGTTAATCAAGACATCACAATAAGTATTCCTAAACAAGCAATAGGAGATTGTATCAAGACATCACAATAAGTATTCCTTAACAAGAAATAGGAAAGTGAGTCAAGACATTAAAATAAGTATTCCTAAACAAGCAATATATTAGTGAATTAAGATATCACATAAGGTTCAACTAAACATGCAATATCCTATGTGAATCTAGACATCACATAAGAGTTTATCTAAACGAGCAATAGGCGAAGTGAATATAGACATCACAACCATATGTACTTAAACATGCATTAGGCTAAGGGTAAATAAAAACATCATCAAAAGTATTCCAAAACAAGCTATAGGAAAGTGAATCAAGATATCACAACAATTATTCCTCCACAAGCAATACGAAAGTGAGTCAATATATTACAATAAATATTCCTAAACAAGCAATTGGAAAGTAAATCAAGACATTACATAAAATTTACCTAAACATGCAATAGAAAATTTAATGAAGACATCACAATAAGTATTCCTAAATAAGAAGCATGACAGTAAATCAAGACATCACAAAAGGTTCACCTATACATGCAATAGGGTTAGTGAATCAGAACAACACAAAAGAGTTTGCATGAACAATCAATAGGCGAAGTAAATTAAGACATCACAACAAAATGTACCAAAACATGCAGTAGGCTAAAGGTGAACAAGACATCGTATCAAGTATACCTAAGCAAATAATAGGAAAGTGAATCAAGATATCACAACAAATATTCCTATACAAGTAATAGGAAAGTGAATCATGACATTATAACAAGTAAGTATTCCTAAATAAGCAATAGACGAAGAGTGAATCCAGACATCACAACAAGTATTCATATACAATTAATGGGAAAGTGAATCAAGCATCGCAACAAGTAAGTATTCCTGGACAAGCAATAGGAAAGTTAGTCGAGAAATAAAAATAACTATTCCTAAACAAGCAAAAGGAGTGAATCAAGACATCACATAAACTTTACAAAAACATGCAATAGAAAAGTTAATCAAGAAATCACATTAAGTATTCTCCTTAACAAGCAATATGACAAAGAATCAAGACATCAAATAAGGTTCACCAAAACTTGCAATAGGCTAAGTGAATCAAGACATCACATAAGAGTATTTCTAAATAAGCAATAGGCGGAGTAAATCAAGACATCACAACTAATGTTCCTTAACACGCAATAGGAAAGTTAATCAAGACATCACAATAAGTATTCCTAAACAAGCAATAGGAAATTGTATCAAGACATCACAATAAGTATTCCTTATATATTAGTGAATTAAGATATCACATAAGGTTCAACTAAACATGCAATATCCTATGTGAATCTAGACATCACATAAGAGTTTATCTAAACGAGCAATAGGCGAAGTGAAGATAGACATCACAACCATATGTACTTAAACATGCATTAGGCTAAGGGTAAATCAAGACATCATAAAAAGTATTCCAAAACAAGCTATAGGAAAGTGAATCAAGATATCACAACAATTATTCCTCCACAAGCAATACGAAAGTGAGTCAATATATTACAATAAATATTCCTAAACAAGCAATTGGAAAGTAAATCAAGACATTACATAAAATTTACCTAAACATGCAATAGAAAACTTAATTAAGACATCACAATAAGTATTCCTAAATAAGCAGCATGACAGTAAATCAAGAGTTTGCATGAATAATCAATAGGCGAAGTGAATTAAGACATCACAACAAAATGTACCTAAACATGTAGTAGGCTAAAGGTGAATCAAGACATCGTATCAAGTATACCTAAGCAAATAATAGGAAAGTAAATGAAGACATCACAACAAGTATTCCTATACAAGTAATAGGAAAGTGAATCATGACATTACAACAAGTAAGTATTCCTAAACAAGCAATAGACGAAGAGTGAATCAAGACATCACAACAAATATTCATATACAAGTAATGGGAAAGTGAATCAAGACATCACAACAAGTAAGTATTCCTGGACAACCAATAGGAAAGTCAGTCGAGAAATCACAATAATTATTCCTAAACAAGCAAAAGGAGTGAATCAAGACATCACATAAACTTTACCAAAACATGCAATAGGAAAGTTAATCAAGAAATCACATTAAGTATTCTCCTTAACAAGCAATATGACAATGAATCAAAACATCAAATAAGGTTCACCTAAACTTGCAATAGGCTAAGTGAATCAAGACATCACATAATATTTTTTCTAAATAAGCAATAAGCGAAGTAAATCAAGACATCACAACAAGTATTCCTGAACACGCAATAGGAAAGTTAATCAAGACATCACAATAAGTATTCCTAAACAAGCAATAGGAAATTGTATCAAGACATCACAATAAGTATTCCTTAACAAGAAATAGGAAAGTGAGTTAAGACATCACAATAAGTATTCCTAAACAAGCAATATAACAGTGAATTAAGATATCACATAAGGTTCAACTAAACATGCAATATCCTTTGTGAATCTAGACATCACATAAGAGTTTATCTAAACAAGCAATGGGCGAAGTGAATATAAACATCACAACCAATTTTACTTAAACATGCATTAGGCTAAGGGTGAATCAAGACATCATAAAAAGTATTCCAAAACAAGGTATAGGAAAGTGAATCAAGATATCAGAACAATTATTCCTTCACAAGCTATACGAAAGTGAGTTAATACATTACAATAAGTATTTCTAAACAAGCATTTGGAAAGTAAATCAAGACATTACATGAAATTTAACTAAACATGCAATAGAAAACTTAATCAAGACATCACAATAAGTATTCCTAAATAAATAGTATTATTGTAATTCAAGACATCACAAATGGTTCACCTATACATGCAATAGGCTTAGTGAATCAGAACAACACATAACAGTTTGCATGAACAATCAATAGGCGAAGTGAATTAAGACATCACAACAAAATGTACCTAAACATGCAGTAGGCTAAAGGTAAATCAGACATCGTATCAAGTATACCAAAGCAAATAATAGGAAAGTGAATCAAGACATGACAACAAGTATTCCTATACAAGTAATAGGAAAGTGAATCAAGACATTACAACAAGTAAGTATTCCTAAACAAGCAATAGACGAAGAGTGAATCAAGACATCACAACAAGTATTCCTATACAAGATATAGGAAAGTGAATCAAGACATCATAACAAGTAAGTATTCCTGGACAAGCAATAGGAAAGTCAGTCGAGAAATCACAATAAGTATTCCTAAACAAGCAAAAGGAGTGAATCAAGACATCATATAAACTTTACCAAAAATCATGCAATAGGAAAGTTAATGAAGACATCACATTAAGTATTCTCTTTAACAAGCAATATGACAATGAATCAAGACATCTAATAAGGTTCACCTAAACTTGCAATAGGCAAAGTGAATCAAGAAATCACATAATATTTTTTCTAAATAAGCATTAAGCGAAGTAAATCAAGACATCACAACAAGTATTCCTGAACATGCAATAGGAAACTGTATCAAGACATCACAATAAGTATTCCTTAACAAGAAATAGGTAAGTGAGTCAAGACATCACAATAAGTATTCCTAAACAAGCAATATAACAGTGAATTAAGATATCACATAAGGTTCAACTAAACATGCAATATCCTATGTGAATCTAGACATCACATAAGAGTTTATCTAAACAAGCAATAGGCGAAGTGAATATAGACATCACAACTAATTTTACTTAAACATGCATTAGGCTAAGGGTGAATCAAGACATCATAAAAAGTATTCCAAAACAAGCTATAGGAAAGTGAATCAAGATATCATAACAATTATTCCTTCACAAGCAATACGGAAGTGAGTCAATACATTACAATAAGTATTCCTAAACAAGCATTTGGAAAGTAAATCAAGACATTACATAAAATTTAACTAAACATGCAATCGAAAACTTAATCAAGACATCACAATAAGTATTCCTAAATAAGCAGTATTATTGTAATTCAAGACATCACAAAAGGTTCACCTATACATGCAATAGGCTTAGTGAATCAGAACAACACATAACAGTTTGCATGAACAATCAATAGGCGAAGTGAATTAAGACATCACAACAAAATGTACCTAAACATGCAGTATGCTAAAGGTAAATGAATACATCGTATCAAGTATACCAAAGAAAATAATAGGAAAGTGAATCAAGACATCACAACAAGTATTCATATACAAGTAATAGGAAAGTGAATCAAGACATTACAACAAGTAAGTATTCCTAAACAAGCAATAGACGAAGAGTGAATCAAGACATCACAACAAGTAAGTATTCTTGGATAAGCAATAGGAAAGTCAGTCGAGAAATCACAATAAGTATTCCTAAACAAGCAAAAGGAGTGAATCAAGACATCACGTAAACTTTACCAAAACATGCAATAGGAAAGTTAATCAAGACATCACATTAAGTATTCTCTTTAACAAGCAATATGACAATGAATCAAGACATCAAATAAGGTTCACCTAAACTTGCAATAGGCTAAGTGAATCAAGACATCACATAATATTTTTTCTAAATAAGCAATAAGCGAAGTAAATCAAGACATCAAAACAAGTATTCCTGAACACGCAATAGGAAGTTAATCAAGACATCACAATAAGTATTCCTAAACAAGTAATAGGAAAATGTATAAAGACATCACAATAAGTATTCCTTAACAAGAAATAGGAAAGTGAGTCAAGACATCACAATAAGTATTCCTAAACAAGCAATATAACAGTGAATTAAGATATCACATAAGGTTCAACTAAACATGCAATATCCTATGTGAATCTAGACATCACATAAGAGTTTATCTAAACAAGCAATATGCGAAGTGAATATAGACATCACAACCAATTTTACTTAAACATGCATTAGGCTAAGGGTGAATTAAGACATCATAAAAAGTATTCCAAAACAAGGTATAGGAAAGTGAATCAAGATATCATAATAATTATTCCTTCACAAGCAATACGGAAGTGAGTCAATACATTACAATAAGTATTCCTAAACAAGCATTTGGAAAGTAAATCAAGACATTACATAAAATTTAACTAAACATGCAATAGAAAACTTAATCAAGACATCACAATAAGTATTCTTAAATAAGCAGTATTATTGTAATTCAAGACATCACAAAAGGTTCACCTATACATGCAATAGGCTTAGTGAATTAGAACAACACATAACAGTTTGCATGAACAATCAATAGGCGAAGTGAATTAAGACATCACAACAAAATGTACCTAAACATGCAGTATGCTAAAGGTAAATGAAGACATCGTATCAAGTATACCAAAGCAAATAATAGGAAAGTGAATCAAGACATCACAACAAGTATTCATATACAAGTAATAGGAAAGTGAATCAAGACATTACAATTAGTAAGTATTCCTAAACAAGCAATAGACGAAGAGTGAATCAAGACATCACAACAAGTAAGTATTCTTGGATAAGCAATAGGAAAGTCAGTCGAGAAATCACAATAAGTATTCCTAAACAAGCAAAAGGAGTGAATCAAGACATCACGTAAACTTTACCAAAACATGCAATAGGAAAGTTAATCAAGACATCACATTAAGTATTCTCCTTAACAAGCAATATGACAATGAATCAAGACATCAAATAAGGTTCACCTAAACTTGCAATAGGCTAAGTGAATCAAGACATCACATAATATTTTTTCTAAATAAGCAATAAGCGAAGTAAATCAAGACATCAAAACAAGTATTCCTGAACACGCAATAGGAAGTTAATCAAGACATCACAATAAGTATTCCTAAACAAGTAATAGGAAAATGTATAAAGACATCACAATAAGTATTCCTTAACAAGAAATAGGAAAGTGAGTCAAGACATCACAATAAGTATTCCTAAACAAGCAATATAACAGTGAATTAAGATATCACATAAGGTTCAACTAAACATGCAATATCCTATGTGAATCTAGACATCACATAAGAGTTTATCTAAACAAGCAATATGCGAAGTGAATATAGACATCACAACCAATTTTACTTAAACATGCATTAGGCTAAGGGTGAATTAAGACATCATAAAAAGTATTCCAAAACAAGGTATAGGAAAGTGAATCAAGATATCATAACAATTATTCCTTCACAAGCAATACGGAAGTGAGTCAATACATTACAATAAGTATTCCTAAACAAGCATTTGGAAAGTAAATCAAGACACTACATAAAATTTAACTAAACATGCAATAGAAAACTTAATCAAGACATCACAATAAGTATTCCTAAATAAGAAGTATTATTGTAATTCAAGACATCACAAAAGGTTCACCTATACATGCAATAGGCTTAGTGAATCAGAACAACACATAACAGTTTGCATGAACAATCAATAGGCGAAGTGAATTAAGACATCACAACAAAATGTACCTAAACATGCAGTATGCTAAAGGTAAATGAAGACATCGTATCAAGTATACCAAAGCAAATAATAGGAAAGTGAATCAAGACATCACAACAAGTATTCATATACAAGTAATAGGAAAGTGAATCAAGACATTACAACAAGTAAGTATTCCTAAACAAGCAATAGACGAAGAGTGAATCAAGACATCACAACAAGTAAGTATTCTTGGATAAGCAATAGGAAAGTCAGTCGAGAAATCACAATAAGTATTCCTAAACAAGCAAAAGGAGTGAATCAAGACATCACATAAAATTTACCAAAACATGCAATAGGAAAGTAAATCAAGACATCACATTAAGTATTCTCTTTAACAAGCAATATGACAATGAATCAAGACATCAAATAAGGTTCACCTAAACTTGCAATAGGCTAAGTGAATCAAGACATCACATAATATTTTTTCTAAATAAGCAATAAGCGAAGTAAATCAAGACATCAAAACAAGTATTCCTGAACACGCAATAGGAAGTTAATCAAGACATCACAATAAGTATTCCTAAACAAGTAATAGGAAAATGTATAAAGACATCACAATAAGTATTCCTTAACAAGAAATAGGAAAGTGAGTCAAGACATCACAATAAGTATTCATAAACAAGCAATATAATAGTGAATTAAGATATCACATAAGGTTCAACTAAACATGCAATATCCTATGTGAATCTAGACATCACATAAGAGTTTATCTAAATAAGCAATATGCGAAGTGAATATAGACATCACAACCAATTTTACTTAAACATGCATTAGGCTAAGGGTGAATTAAGACATCATAAAAAGTATTCCAAAACAAGGTATAGGAAAGTGAATCAAGATATCATAACAATTATTCCTTCACAAGCAATACGGAAGTGAGTCAATACATTACAATAAGTATTCCTAAACAAGCATTTGGAAAGTAAATCAAGACATTACATAAAATTTAACTAAACATGCAATAGAAAACTTAATCAAGATATCACAATAAGTATTCCTAAATAAGCAGTATTATTGTAATTCAAGACATCACAAAAGGTTCACCTATACATGCAATAGGCTTAGTGAATCAGAACCACACATAACAGTATGCATGAATAATCAATAGGCGAAGTGAATTAAGACATTACAACAAAACGTACCTAAACATGCAGTAGGCTAAAGGTAAATGAAGACATCGTATCAAGTATACGAAAGCAAATAATAGGAAAGTGAATCAAGACATCACAACAAGTATTCCTATTAAAGTAATAGGAAAGTGAATCAAGACATTACAACAAGTAAGTAATCCTAAACAAGCAATAGACGAAGAGTGAATCAAGACATCAAAACAAGTATTCCTATACAAGATATGGGAAAGTGAATCAAGACATCACAACAAGTAAGTATTCCTGGACAAGCAATAGGAAAGTCAGTCGAGAAATCACAATAAGTATTCCTAAACAAGCAAAAGGAGTGAATTAAGACATCACATAAACTTTACCAAAACATGCAATAGGAAAGTTAATCAAGACATCACATTAAGTATTCTCCTTAACAAGCAATATGACAATGAATCAAAATATCAAATAAGGTTCACCTATACATGCAATAGGCTTAGTGAATCAGAACAACACATAACAGTTTGCATGAATTAAGACATCACAACAAAATGTACCTAAACATGCAGTAGGCTAAAGGTAAATGAAGACATCGTATCAAGTATACCAAAGCAAATAATAGGAAAGTGAATCAAGACATCACAACAAGTATTCATATACAAGTAATAGGAAAGTGAATCAAGACATTACAACAAGTAAGTATTCCTAAACAAGCAATAGACGAAGAGTGAATCAAGACATCAAAACAAGTAAGTATTCTTGGATAAGCAATAGGAAAGTCAGTCGAGAAATCACAATAAGTATTCCTAAACAAGCAAAAGGAGTGAATCAAGACATCACATAAACTTTACCAAAACATGCAATAGGAAAGTTAATCAAGACATCACATTAAGTATTCTCCTTAACAAGCAATATGACAATGAATCAAGACATCAAATAAGGTTCACCTAAACTTGCAATAGGCTAAGTGAATCAAGACATCACATAATATTTTTTCTAAATAAGCAATAAGCGAAGTAAATCAAGACATCACAACAAGTATTCCTGAACACGCAATAGGAAAGTTAATCAAGACATCACAATAAGTATTCCTAAACAAGCAATAGGAAATTGTATCAAGACATCACAATAAGTATTCCTTAACCAGAAATAGGAAAGTGAGTCAAGACATCACAATAAGTATTCCTAAACAAGCAATATAACAGTGAATTAAGATATCACATAAGGTTCAACTAAACATGCAATATCCTTTGTGAATCTAGACATCACATAAGAGTTTATCTAAACAAGCAATAGGCGAAGTGAATATAGAAATCACAACCAATTTTACTTAAACATGCATTAGGCTAAGGGTGAATCAAGACATCATAAAAAGTATTCCAAAACAAGCTATAGGAAAGTGAATCAAGATATCATAACAATTATTCCTTCACAAGCAATACGGAAGTGAGTCAATACATTACAATAAGTATTCCTAAACAAGCATTTGGAAAGTAAATCAAGACATTACATAAAATTTAACTAAACATGCAATAGAAAACTTAATCAAGACATCACAATAAGTATTCCTAAATAAGCAGTATTATTGTAATTCAAGACATCACAAAAGGTTCACCTATACATGCAATAGGCTTAGTGAATCAAAACAACACATAACAGTTTGCATGAACAATCAATAGGCGAAGTGAATTAAGACATCACAACAAAATGTACCTAAACATGCAGTATGCTAAAGGTAAATGAATACATCGTATCAAGTATACCAAAGAAAATAATAGGAAAGTGAATCAAGACATCACAACAAGTATTCATATACAAGTAATAGGAAAGTGAATCAAGACATTACAACAAGTAAGTATTCCTAAACAAGCAATAGACGAAGAGTGAATCAAGACATCACAACAAGTAAGTATTCTTGGATAAGCAATAGGAAAGTCAGTCGAGAAATCACAATAAGTATTCCTAAACAAGCAAAAGGAGTGAATCAAGACATCACATAAAATTTACCAAAACATGCAATAGGAAAGTTAATCAAGACATCACATTAAGTATTCTCTTTAACAAGCAATATGACAATGAATCAAGATATCAAATAAGGTTCACCTAAACTTGCAATAGGCTAAGTGAATCAAGACATCACATAATATTTTTTCTAAATAAGAAATAAGCGAAGTAAATCAAGACATCAAAACAAGTATTCCTGAACACGCAATAGGAAGTTAATCAAGACATCACAATAAGTATTCCTAAACAAGTAATAGGAAAATGTATAAAGACATCACAATAAGTATTCCTTAACAAGGAATAGGAAAGTGAGTCAAGACATCACAATAAGTATTCCTAAACAAGCAATATAACAGTGAATTAAGATATCACATAAGGTTCAACTAAACATGCAATATCCTATGTGAATCTAGACATCACATAAGAGTTTATCTAAACAAGCAATATGCGAAGTGAATATAGACATCACAACCAATTTTACTTAAACATGCATTAGGCTAAGGGTGAATTAAGACATCATAAAAAGTATTCCAAAAGAAGGTATAGGAAAGTGAATCAAGATATCATAACAATTATTCCTTCACAAGCAATACGGAAGTGAGTCAATACATTACAATAAGTATTCCTAAACAAGCATTTGGAAAGTAAATCAAGACATTACATAAAATTTAACTAAACATGCAATAGAAAACTTAATCAAGACATCACAATAAGTATTCCTAAATAAGAAGTATTATTGTAATTCAAGACATCACAAAAGGTTCACCTATACATGCAATAGGCTTAGTGAATCAGAACAACACATAACAGTTTGCATGAACAATCAATAGGCGAAGTGAATTAAGACATCACAACAAAATGTACCTAAACATGCAGTATGCTAAAGGTAAATGAAGACATCGTATCAAGTATACCAAAGCAAATAATAGGAAAGTGAATCAAGACATCACAACAAGTATTCATATACAAGTAATAGGAAAGTGAATCAAGACATTACAATTAGTAAGTATTCCTAAACAAGCAATAGACGAAGAGTGAATCAAGACATCACAACAAGTAAGTATTCTTGGATAAGCAATAGGAAAGTCAGTCGAGAAATCACAATAAGTATTCCTAAACAAGCAAAAGGAGTGAATCAAGACATCACGTAAACTTTACCAAAACATGCAATAGGAAAGTTAATCAAGACATCACATTAAGTATTCTCTTTAACAAGCAATATGACAATGAATCAAGACATCAAATAAGGTTCACCTAAACTTGCAATAGGCTAAGTGAATCAAGACATCACATAATATTTTTTCTAAATAAGCAATAAGCGAAGTAAATCAAGACATCAAAACAAGTATTCCTGAACACGCAATAGGAAGTTAATCAAGACATCACAATAAGTATTCCTAAACAAGTAATAGGAAAATGTATAAAGACATCACAATAAGTATTCCTTAACAAGAAATAGGAAAGTGAGTCAAGACATCACAATAAGTATTCCTAAACAAGCAATATAACAGTGAATTAAGATATCACATAAGGTTCAACTAAACATGCAATATCCTATGTGAATCTAGACATCACATAAGAGTTTATCTAAACAAGCAATATGCGAAGTGAATATAGACATCACAACCAATTTTACTTAAACATGCATTAGGCTAAGGGTGAATTAAGACATCATAAAAAGTATTCTAAAACAAGGTATAGGAAAGTGAATCAAGATATCATAACAATTATTCCTTCACAAGCAATACGGAAGTGAGTCAATACATTACAATAAGTATTCCTAAACAAGCATTTGGAAAGTAAATCAAGACATTACATAAAATTTAACTAAACATGCAATAGAAAACTTAATCAAGACATCACAATAAGTATTCCTAAATAAGAAGTATTATTGTAATTCAAGACATCACAAAAGGTTCACCTATACATGCAATAGGCTTAGTGAATCAGAACAACACATAACAGTTTGCATGAACAATCAATAGGCGAAGTGAATTAAGACATCACAACAAAATGTACCTAAACATGCAGTATGCTAAAGGTAAATGAAGACATCATATCAAGTATACCAAAGCAAATAATAGAAAAGTGAATCAAGACATCACAACAAGTATTCATATACAAGTAATAGGAAAGTGAATCAAGACATTACAACAAGTAAGTATTCCTAAACAAGCAATAGACGAAGAGTGAATCAAGACATCACAACAAGTAAGTATTCTTGGATAAGCAATAGGAAAGTCAATCGAGAAATCACAATAAGTATTCCTAAACAAGCAAAAGGAGTGAATCAAGACAACACATAAACTTTACCAAAACATGCAATAGGAAAGTAAATCAAGACATCACATTAAGTATTCTCTTTAACAAGCAATATGACAATGAATCAAGACATCAAATAAGGTTCACCTAAACTTGCAATAGGCTAAGTGAATCAAGACATCACATAATATTTTTTCTAAATAAGCAATAAGCGAAGTAAATCAAGACATCAAAACAAGTATTCCTGAACACGCAATAGGAAGTTAATCAAGACATCACAATAAGTATTCCTAAACAAGTAATAGGAAAATTTATAAAGACATCACAATAAGTATTCCTTAACAAGAAATAGGAAAGTGAGTCAAGACATCACAATAAGTATTCATAAACAAGCAATATAACAGTGAATTAAGATATCACATAAGGTTCAACTAAACATGCAATATCCTATGTGAATCTAGACATCACATAAGAGTTTATCTAAATAAGCAATATGCGAAGTGAATATAGACATCACAACTAATTTTACTTAAACATGCATTAGGCTAAGGGTGAATTAAGACATAATAAAAAGTATTCCAAAACAAGGTATAGGAAAGTGAATCAAGATATCATAACAATTATTCCTTCACAAGCAATACGGAAGTGAGTCAATACATTACAATAAGTATTCCTAAACAAGCATTTGGAAAGTAAATCAAGACATTACATAAAATTTAACTAAACATGCAATAGAAAACTTAATCAAGATATCACAATAAGTATTCCTAAATAAGCAGTATTATTGTAATTCAAGACATCACAAAAGGTTCACCTATACATGCAATAGGCTTAGTGAATCAGAACCACACATAACAGTATGCATGAATAATCAATAGGCGAAGTGAATTAAGACATCACAACAAAACGTACCTAAACATGCAGTAGGCTAAAGGTAAATGAAGACATCGTATCAAGTATACGAAAGCAAATAATAGGAAAGTGAATCAAGACATCACAACAAGTATTCCTATTAAAGTAATAGGAAAGTGAATCAAGACATTACAACAAGTAAGTAATCCTAAACAAGCAATAGACGAAGAGTGAATCAAGACATCAAAACAAGTATTCCTATACAAGATATGGGAAAGTGAATCAAGACATCACAACAAGTAAGTATTCCTGGACAAGCAATAGGAAAGTCAGTCGAGAAATCACAATAAGTATTCCTAAACAAGCAAAAGGAGTGAATTAAGACATCACATAAACTTTACCAAAACAGGCAATAGGAAAGTTAATCAAGACATCACATTAAGTATTCTCCTTAACAAGCAATATGACAATGAGTCAAAATATCAAATAAGGTTCACCTATACATGCAATAGGCTTAGTGAATCAGAACAACACATAACAGTTTGCATGAATTAAGACATCACAACAAAATGTACCTAAACATGCAGTATGCTAAAGGTAAATGAATACATCGTATCAAGTATACCAAAGAAAATAATAGGAAAGTGAATCAAGACATCACAACAAGTATTCATATACAAGTAATAGGAAAGTGAATCAAGACATTACAACAAGTAAGTATTCCTAAACAAGCAATAGACGAAGAGTGAATCAAGACATCACAACAAGTAAGTATTCTTGGATAAGCAATAGGAAAGTCAGTCGAGAAATCACAATAAGTATTCCTAAACAAGCAAAAGGAGTGAATCAAGACATCACATAAACTTTACCAAAACATGCAATAGGAAAGTTAATCAAGACATCACATTAAGTATTCTCCTTAACAAGCAATATGACAATGAATCAAGACATCAAATAAGGTTCACCTAAACATGCAATAGGCTAAGTGAATCAAGACATCACATAATATTTTTTCTAAATAAGCAATAAGCGAAGTAAATCAAGACATCACAACAAGTATTCCTGAACACGCAATAGGAAAGTTAATCAAGACATCACAATAAGTATTCCTAAACAAGCAATAGGAAATTGTATCAAGACATCACAATAAGTATTCCTTAACCAGAAATAGGAAAGTGAGTCAAGACATCACAATAAGTATTCCTAAACAAGCAATATAACAGTGAATTAAGATATCACATAAGGTTCAACTAAACATGCAATATCCTTTGTGAATCTAGACATCACATAAGAGTTTATCTAAACAAGCAATAGGCGAAGTGAATATAGAAATCACAACCAATTTTACTTAAACATGCATTAGGCTAAGGGTGAATCAAGACATCATAAAAAGTATTCCAAAACAAGCTATAGGAAAGTGAATCAAGATATCATAACAATTATTCCTTCACAAGCAATACGGAAGTGAGTCAATACATTACAATAAGTATTCCTAAACAAGCATTTGGAAAGTAAATCAAGACATTACATAAAATTTAACTAAACATGCAATAGAAAACTTAATCAAGACATCACAATAAGTATTCCTAAATAAGCAGTATTATTGTAATTCAAGACATCACAAAAGGTTCACCTATACATGCAATAGGCTTAGTGAATCAGAACAACACATAACAGTTTGCATGAACAATCAATAGGCGAAGTGAATTAAGACATCACAACAAAATGTACCTAAACATGCAGTATGCTAAAGGTAAATGAATACATCGTATCAAGTATACTAAAGAAAATAATAGGAAAGTGAATCAAGACATCACAACAAGTATTCATATACAAGTAATAGGAAAGTGAATCAAGACATTACAACAAGTAAGTATTCCTAAACAAGCAATAGACGAAGAGTGAATCAAGACATCACAACAAGTAAGTATTCTTGGATAAGCAATAGGAAAGTCAGTCGAGAAATCACAATAAGTATTCCTAAACAAGCAAAAGGAGTGAATCAAGACATCACATAAAATTTACCAAAACATGCAATAGGAAAGTTAATCAAGACATCACATTAAGTATTCTCTTTAACAAGCAATATGACAATGAATCAAGATATCAAATAAGGTTCACCTAAACTTGCAATAGGCTAAGTGAATCAAGACATCACATAATATTTTTTCTAAATAAGCAATAAGCGAAGTAAATCAAGACATCAAAACAAGTATTCCTGAACACGCAATAAGAAGTTAATCAAGACATCACAATAAGTATTCCTAAACAAGTAATAGGAAAATGTATAAAGACATCACAATAAGTATTCCTTAACAAGGAATAGGAAAGTGAGTCAAGACATCACAATAAGTATTCCTAAACAAGCAATATAACAGTGAATTAAGATATCACATAAGGTTCAACTAAACATGCAATATCCTATGTGAATCTAGACATCACATAAGAGTTTATCTAAACAAGCAATATGCGAAGTGAATATAGACATCACAACCAATTTTACTTAAACATGCATTAGGCTAAGGGTGAATCAAGACATCATAAAAAGTATTCCAAAAGAAGGTATAGGAAAGTGAATCAAGATATCATAACAATTATTCCTTCACAAGCAATACGGAAGTGAGTCAATACATTACAATAAGTATTCCTAAACAAGCATTTGGAAAGTAAATCAAGACATTACATAAAATTTAACTAAACATGCAATAGAAAACTTAATCAAGACATCACAATAAGTATTCCTAAATAAGAAGTATTATTGTAATTCAAGACATCACAAAAGGTTCACCTATACATGCAATAGGCTTAGTGAATCAGAACAACACATAACAGTTTGCATGAACAATCAATAGGCGAAGTGAATTAAGACATCACAACAAAATGTACCTAAACATGCAGTATGCTAAAGGTAAATGAAGACACCGTATCAAGTATACCAAAGCAAATAATAGGAAAGTGAATCAAGACATCACAACAAGTATTCATATACAAGTAATAGGAAAGTGAATCAAGACATTACAACAAGTAAGTATTCCTAAACAAGCAATAAACGAAGAGTGAATCAAGACATCACAACAAGTAAGTATTCTTGGATAAGCAATAGGAAAGTCAGTCGAGAAATCACAATAAGTATTCCTAAACAAGCAAAAGGAGTGAATCAAGACAACACATAAACTTTACCAAAACATGCAATAGGAAAGTAAATCAAGACATCACATTAAGTATTCTCTTTAACAAGCAATATGACAATGAATCAAGACATCAAATAAGGTTCACCTAAACTTGCAATAGGCTAAGTGAATCAAGACATCACATAATATTTTTTCTAAATAAGCAATAAGCGAAGTAAATCAAGACATCAAAACAAGTATTCCTGAACATGCAATAGGAAGTTAATCAAGACATCACAATAAGTATTCCTAAACAAGTAACAGGAAAATGTATAAAGACATCACAATAAGTATTCCTTAACAAGAAATAGGAAAGTGAGTCAAGACATCACAATAAGTATTCCTAAACAAGCAATATAATAGTGAATTAAGATATCACATCAGGTTTAACTAAACATGCAATATCCTATGTGAATCTAGACATCACATAAGAGTTTATCTAAACAAGCAATATGCGAAGTGAATATAGACATCACAACCAATTTTACTTAAACATGCATTAGGCTAAGGGTGAATTAAGACATCATAAAAAGTATTCCAAAACAAGGTATAGGAAAGTGAATCAAGATATCATAATAATTATTCCTTCACAAGCAATACGGAAGTGAGTCAATACATTACAATAAGTATTCCTAAACAAGCATTTGGAAAGTAAATCAAGACATTACATAAAATTTAACTAAACATGCAATAGAAAACTTAATCAAGACATCACAATAAGTATTCTTAAATAAGCAGTATTATTGTAATTCAAGACATCACAAAAGGTTCACCTATACATGCAATAGGCTTAGTGAATCAGAACAACACATAACAGTTTGCATGAACAATCAATAGGCGAAGTGAATTAAGACATCACAACAAAATGTACCTAAACATGCAGTATGCTAAAGGTAAATGAAGACATCGTATCAAGTATACCAAAGCAAATAATAGGAAAGTGAATCAAGACATCACAACAAGTATTCATATACAAGTAATAGGAAAGTGAATCAAGACATTACAATTAGTAAGTATTCCTAAACAAGCAATAGACGAAGAGTGAATCAAGACATCACAACAATTAAGTATTCTTGGATAAGCAATAGGAAAGTCAGTCGAGAAATCACAATAAGTATTCCTAAACAAGCAAAAGGAGTGAATCAAGACATCACGTAAACTTTACCAAAACATGCAATAGGAAAGTTAATCAAGACATCACATTAAGTATTCTCTTTAACAAGCAATATGACAATGAATCAAGACATCAAATAAGGTTCACCTAAACTTGCAATAGGCTAAGTGAATCAAGACATCACATAATATTTTTTCTAAATAAGCAATAAGCGAAGTAAATCAAGACATCAAAACAAGTATTCCTGAACACGCAATAGGAAGTTAATCAAGACATCACAATAAGTATTCCTAAACAAGTAATAGGAAAATGTATAAAGACATCACAATAAGTATTCCTTAACAAGAAATAGGAAAGTGAGTCAAGACATCACAATAAGTATTCCTAAACAAGCAATATAACAGTGAATTAAGATATCACATAAGGTTCAACTAAACATGCAATATCCTATGTGAATCTAGACATCACATAAGAGTTTATCTAAACAAGCAATATGCGAAGTGAATATAGACATCACAACCAATTTTACTTAAACATGCATTAGGCTAAGGGTGAATTAAGACATCATAAAAAGTATTCCAAAACAAGGTATAGGAAAGTGAATCAAGATATCATAACAATTATTCCTTCACAAGCAATACGGAAGTGAGTCAATACATTACAATAAGTATTCCTAAACAAGCATTTGGAAAGTAAATCAAGACATTACATAAAATTTAACTAAACATGCAATAGAAAACTTAATCAAGACATCACAATAAGTATTCCTAAATAAGAAGTATTATTGTAATTCAAGACATCACAAAAGGTTCACCTATACATGCAATAGGCTTAGTAAATCAGAACAACACATAACAGTTTGCATGAACAATCAATAGGCGAAGTGAATTAAGACATCACAACAAAATGTACCTAAACATGCAGTATGCTAAAGGTAAATGAAGACATCGTATCAAGTATACCAAAGCAAATAATAGGAAAGTGAATCAAGACATCACAACAAGTATTCATATACAAGTAATAGGAAAGTGAATCAAGACATTACAACAAGTAAGTATTCCTAAACAAGCAATAGACGAAGAGTGAATCAAGACATCACAACAAGTAAGTATTCTTGGATAAGCAATAGGAAAGTCAGTCGAGAAATCACAATAAGTATTCCTAAACAAGCAAAAGGAGTGAATCAAGACAACACATAAACTTTACCAAAACATGCAATAGGAAAGTAAATCAAGACATCACATTAAGTATTCTCTTTAACAAGCAATATGACAATGAATCAAGACATCAAATAAGGTTCACCTAAACTTGCAATAGGCTAAGTGAATCAAGACATCACATAATATTTTTTCTAAATAAGCAATAAGCGAAGTAAATCAAGACATCAAAACAAGTATTCCTGAACACGCAATAGGAAGTTAATCAAGACATCACAATAAGTATTCCTAAACAAGTAATAGGAAAATGTATAAAGACATCACAATAAGTATTCCTTAACAAGAAATAGGAAAGTGAGTCAAGACATCACAATAAGTATTCATAAACAAGCAATATAACAGTGAATTAAGATATCACATAAGGTTCAACTAAACATGCAATATCCTATGTGAATCTAGACATCACATAAGAGTTTATCTAAATAAGCAATATGCGAAGTGAATATAGACATCACAACTAATTTTACTTAAACATGCATTAGGCTAAGGGTGAATTAAGACATCATAAAAAGTATTCCAAAACAAGGTATAGGAAAGTGAATCAAGATATCATAACAATTATTCCTTCACAAGCAATACGGAAGTGAGTCAATACATTACAATAAGTATTCCTAAACAAGCATTTGGAAAGTAAATCAAGACATTACATAAAATTTAACTAAACATGCAATAGAAAACTTAATCAAGATATCACAATAAGTATTCCTAAATAAGCAGTATTATTGTAATTCAAGACATCACAAAAGGTTAACCTATACATGCAATAGGCTTAGTGAATCAGAACCACACATAACAGTATGCATGAATAATCAATAGGCGAAGTGAATTAAGACATCACAACAAAACGTACCTAAACATGCAGTAGGCTAAAGGTAAATGAAGACATCGTATCAAGTATACGAAAGCAAATAATAGGAAAGTGAATCAAGACATCACAACAAGTAAGTATTCTTGGATAAGCAATAGGAAAGTCAGTCGAGAAATCACAATAAGTATTCCTAAACAAGCAAAAGGAGTGAATCAAGACATCACATAAACTTTACCAAAAATCATGCAACAGGAAAGTTAGTCAAGACATCACATTAAGTATTCTCTTTAACAAGCAATATGACAATGAATCAAGACATCAAATAAGGTTCACCTAAACTTGCAATAGGCTAAGTGAATCAAGACATCACATAATATTTTTTCTAAATAAGCAATAAGCGAAGTAAATCAAGACATCAAAACAAGTATTCCTGAACATGCAATAGGAAACTGTATCAAGACATCACAATAAGTATTCCTAAACAAGCAACAGGAAAATGTATAAAGACATCACAATAAGTATTCCTTAACAAGAAATAGGAAAGTGAGTCAAGACATCACAATAAGTATTCCTAAACAAGCAATATAATAGTGAATTAAGATATCACATCAGGTTTAACTAAACATGCAATATCCTATGTGAATCTAGACATCACATAAGAGTTTATCTAAACAAGCAATATGCGAAGTGAATATAGACATCACAACCAATTTTACTTAAACATGCATTAGGCTAAGGGTGAATTAAGACATCATAAAAAGTATTCCAAAACAAGGTATAGGAAAGTGAATCAAGATATCATAATAATTATTCCTTCACAAGCAATACGGAAGTGAGTCAATACATTACAATAAGTATTCCTAAACAAGCATTTGGAAAGTAAATCAAGACATTACATAAAATTTAACTAAACATGCAATAGAAAACTTAATCAAGACATCACAATAAGTATTCTTAAATAAGCAGTATTATTGTAATTCAAGACATCACAAAAGGTTCACCTATACATGCAATAGGCTTAGTGAATCAGAACAACACATAACAGTTTGCATGAACAATCAATAGGCGAAGTGAATTAAGACATCACAACAAAATGTACCTAAACATGCAGTATGCTAAAGGTAAATGAAGACACCGTATCAAGTATACCAAAGCAAATAATAGGAAAGTGAATCAAGACATGACAACAAGTATTCCTATACAAGTAATAGGAAAGTGAATCAAGACATTACAACAAGTAAGTATTCCTAAACAAGCAATAGACGAAGAGTGAATCAAGACATCACAGCAAGTATTCCTATACAAGATATAGGAAAGTGAATCAAGACATCACAACAAGTAAGTATTCCTGGACAAGCAATAGGAAAGTCAGTCGAGAAATCACAATAAGTATTCCTAAACAAGCAAAAGGAGTGAATCAAGACATCACATAAACTTTACCAAAAATCATGCAACAGGAAAGTTAGTCAAGACATCACATTAAGTATTCTCTTTAACAAGCAATATGACAATGAATCAAGACATCAAATAAGGTTCACCTAAACTTGCAATAGGCTAAGTGAATCAAGAAATCACATAATATTTTTTCTAAATAAGCAATAAGCGAAGTAAATCAAGACATCACAACAAGTATTCCTGAACATGCAATAGGAAACTGTATCAAGACATCACAATAAGTATTCCTTAACAAGAAATAGGTAAGTGAGTCAAGACATCACAATAAGTATTCCTAAACAAGCAATATAACAGTGAATTAAGATATCACATAAGGTTCAACTAAACATGCAATATCCTATGTGAATCTAGACATCACATAAGAGTTTATCTAAACAAGCAATAGGCGAAGTGAATATAGACATCACAACTAATTTTACTTAAACATGCATTAGGCTAAGGGTGAATCAAGACATCATAAAAAGTATTCCAAAACAAGCTATAGGAAAGTGAATCAAGATATCATAACAATTATTCCTTCACAAGCAATACGGAAGTGAGTCAATACATTACAATAAGTATTCCTAAACAAGCATTTGGAAAGTAAATCAAGACATTACATAAAATTTAACTAAACATGCAATAGAAAACTTAATCAGGACATCACAATAAGTATTCCTAAATAAGCAGTATTATTGTAATTCAAGAAATCACAAAAGGTTCACCTATACATGCAATAGGCTTAGTGAATCAGAACAACACATAACAGTTTGCATGAACAATCAATAGGCGAAGTGAATTAAGACATCACAACAAAATGTACCTAAACATGCAGTATGCTAAAGGTAAATGAAGACATCGTATCAAGTATACCAAAGCAAATAATAGGAAAGTGAATCAAGACATCACAACAAGTATTCATATACAAGTAATAGGAAAGTGAATCAAGACATTACAACAAGTAAGTATTCCTAAACAAGCAATAGACGAAGAGTGAATCAAGACATCACAACAAGTATTCCTATACAAGATATAGGAAAGTGAATCAAGACATCACAACAAGTAAGTATTCCTGGACAAGCAATAGGAAAGTCAGTCGAGAAATCACCATAAGTATTCCTAAACAAGCAAAAAGAGTGAATCAAGACATCACATAAACTTTACCA
Source organism: Vicia faba (assembly GCA_948472305.1). Taxonomy (NCBI): domain Eukaryota; kingdom Viridiplantae; phylum Streptophyta; class Magnoliopsida; order Fabales; family Fabaceae; genus Vicia; species Vicia faba. The sequence goes on along the minus strand of CATIWC010001805.1, from coordinate 54,573 downwards.
AAAATCATGCAATAGGAAAGTTAATCAAGACATCACATTAAGTATTCTCTTTAACAAGCAATATGACAATGAATCAAGACATCAAATAAGGTTCACCAAAACTTGCAATAGGCTAAGTGAATCAAGAAATCACATAGTATTTTTTCTAAATAAGCAATAAGCAAAGTAAATTAAGACATCACAACAAGTATTCCTGAACATGCAATAGGAAACTGTATCAAGACATCACAATAAGTATTCCTTAACAAGAAATAGGAAAGTGAGTCAAGACATCACAATAAGTATTCCTAAACAAGCAATATAACAGTGAATTAAGATATCACATAAGGTTCAACTAAACATGCAATATCCTATGTGAATCTAGACATCACATAAGATTTTATCTAAACAAGCATTAGGCGAAGTGAATATAGACATCACAACCAATTTTACTTAAACATGCATTAGGCTAAGGGTGAATCAAGACATCATAAAAAGTATTCCAAAACAAGCTATAGGAAAGTGAATCAAGATATCATAACAATTATTCCTTCACAAGCAATACGGAAGTGAGTCAATACATTACAATAAGTATTTCTAAACAAGCATTTGGAAAGTAAATCAAGACATTACAAAAAATTTAACTAAACATGCAATAGAAAACTTAATCAAGACATCACAATAAGTATTCCTAAATAAGCAGTATTATTGTAATTCAAGACATCACAAAAGGTTCACCTATACATGCAATAGGCTTAGTGAATCAGAACAACACATAACAGTTTGCATGAACAATCAATAGGCGAAGTGAATTAAGACATCACAACAAAATGTACCTAAACATGCAGTAGGCTAAAGGTAAATGAAGACATCGTATCAAGTATACCAAAGCAAATAATAGGAAAGTGAATCAAGACATCACAACAAGTATTCATATACAAGTAATAGGAAAGTGAATCAAGACATTACAACAAGTAAGTATTCTTAAACAAGCAATAGACGAAGAGTGAATCAAGACATCACAACAAGTAAGTATTCCTGGATAAGCAATAGGAAAGTCAGTCGAGAAATCACAATAAGTATTCCTAAACAAGCAAAAGGAGTGAATCAAGACATCACATAAACTTTACCAAAACATGCAATAGGAAAGTTAATCAAGACATCACATTAAGTATTCTCTTTAACAAGCAATATGACAATGAATCAAGACATCAAATAAGGTTCACCTAAACTTGCAATAGGCTAAGTGAATCAAGACATCACATAATATTTTTTCTAAATAAGCAATAAGCGAAGTAAATCAAGACATCAAAACAAGTATTCCTGAACACGCAATAGGAAAGTTAATCAAGACATCACAATAAGTATTCCGAAACAAGCAATAGGAAATTGTATCAAGACATCACAATTAGTATTCCTTAACAAGAAATAGGAAACTGAGTCAAGACATCACAATAAGTATTCCTAAACAAGCAATATAACAGTGAATTAAGATATCACATAAGGTTCAACTAAACATGCAATATCCTATGTGAATCTAGACATCACATAAGAGTTTATCTAAACATGCAATATGCGAAGTGAATATAGACATCACAACCAATTTTACTTAAACATGCATTAGGGTAATTGTGAATTAAGACATCATAAAAAGTATTCCAAAACAAGCTATAGGAAAGTGAATCAAGATATCATAACAATTATTCCTTCACAAGCAATACGGAAGTGAGTCAATACATTACAATAAGTATTCCTAAACAAGCATTTGGAAAGTAAATCAAGACATTACATAAAATTTAACTAAACATGCAATAGAATACTTAATCAAGACATCACAATAAGTATTCCTAAATAAGCAGTATTATTGTAATTCAAGACATCACAAAAGGTTCACCTATACATGCAATAGGCTTAGTGAATCAGAACAACACATAACAGTTTGCATGAATTAAGACATCACAACAAAATGTACCTAAACATGCAGTAGGCTAAAGGTAAATGAAGACATCGTATCAAGTATACCAAAGCAAATAATAGGAAAGTGAATCAAGACATCACAACAAGTATTCATATACAAGTAATAGGAAAGTGAATCAACACATTACAACAAGTAAGTATTCATATACAAGTAATAGGAAAGTGAATCAAGACATTACAACAAGTAAGTATTCCTAAACAAGCAATAGACGAAGAGTGAATCAAGACATCACAACAAGTAAGTATTCCTGGATAAGCAATAGGAAAGTCAGTCGAGAAATCACAATAAGTATTCCTAAACAAGCAAAAGGAGTGAATCAAGACATCACATAAACTTTACCAAAACATGCAATCGGAAAGTTAATCAAGACATCACATTAAGTATTCTCTTTAACAAGCAATATGACAATGAATCAAGACATCAAATAAGGTTCACCTAAACTTGCAATAGGCTAAGTGAATCAAGACATCACAAAATATTTTTTCTAAATAAGCAATAAGCGAAGTAAATCAAGACATCAAAACAAGTATTCCTTAACACGCAATAGGAAAGTTAATCAAGACATCACAATAAGTATTCCTAAACAAGCAATAGGAAATTGTATCAAGACATCACAATTAGTATTCCTTAACAAGAAATAGGAAACTGAGTCAAGACATCACAATAAGTATTCCTAAACAAGCAATATAACAGTGAATTAAGATATCACATAAGGTTCAACTAAACATGCAATATCCTATGTGAATCTAGACATCACATAAGAGTTTATCTAAACAAGCAATATGCGAAGTGAATATAGACATCACAACCAATTTTACTTAAACATGCATTAGGGTAAGGGTGAATCAAGACATCATAAAAAGTATTCCAAAACAAGCTATAGGAAAGTGAATCAAGATATCATAACAATTATTCCTTCACAAGCAATACGGAAGTGATTCAATACATTACAATAAGTATTCCTAAACAAGCATTTGGAAAGTAAATCAAGACATTACAAAAAATTTAACTAAACATGCAATAGAAAACTTAATCAAGACATCACAATAAGTATTCCTAAATAAGCAGTATTATTGTAATTCAAGATATCACAAAAGGTTCACCTATACATGCAATAGGCTTAGTGAATCAGAACAACACATAACAGTTTGCATGAACAATCAATAGGCAAAGTGAATTAAGACGTCACAACAAAATGTACCTAAACATGCAGTAGGCTAAAGGTAAATGAAGACATCGTATCAAGTATACCAAAGCAAATAATAGGAAAGTGAATCAAGACATCACAACAAGTATTCATATACAAGTAATAGGAAAGTGAATCAAGACATTACAACAAGTAAGTATTCCTAAACAAGCAATAGACGAAGAGTGAATCAAGACATCACAACAAGTAAGTATTCCTGGATAAGCAATAGGAAAGTCAGTTGAGAAATCACAATAAGTATTCCTAAACAAGCAAAAGGAGTGAATCAAGACATCACATAAACTTTACCAAAACATGCAATAGGAAAGTTAATCAAGACATCACATTAAGTATTCTCTTTAACAAGCAATATGACAATGAATCAAGACATCAAATAAGGTTCACCTAAACTTGCAATAGGCTAAGTGAATCAAGACATCACATAATATTTTTTCTAAATAAGCAATAAGCGAAGTAAATCAAGACATCAAAACAAGTATTCCTGAACACGCAATAGGAAAGTTAATCAAGACATCACAATAAGTATTCCTAAACAAGCAATAGGAAATTGTATCAAGACATCACAATAAGTATTCCTTAACAAGAAATAGGAAAGTGAGTCAAGACATCACAATAAGTATTCCTAAACAAGCAATATAACAGTGAATTAAGATATCACATAAGGTTCAACTAAACATGCAATATCCTATGTGAATCTAGACATCACATAAGAGTTTATCTAAACATGCAATATGCGAAGTGAATATAGACATCACAACCAATTTCACTTAAACATGCATTAGGGTAAGGGTGAATTAAGACATCATAAAAAGTATTCCAAAACAAGCTATAGGAAAGTGAATCAAGATATCATAACAATTATTCCTTCACAAGCAATACGGAAGTGAGTCAATACATTACAATAAGTATTCCTAAACAAGCATTTGGAAAGTTAATCAAGACATTACATAAAATTTAACTAAACATGCAATAGAATACTTAATCAAGACATCACAATAAGTATTCCTAAATAAGCAGTATTATTGTAATTCAAGACATCACAAAAGGTTCACCTATACATGCAATAGGCTTAGTGAATCAGAACAACACATAACAATTTGCATGAATTAAGACATCACAACAAATGTACCTAAACATGCAGTAGGTTAAAGGTAAATGAAGACATCGTATCAAGTATACCAAAGCAAATAATAGGAAAGTGAATCAAGACATCACAACAAGTATTCATATACAAGTAATAGGAAAGTGAATCAAGACATTACAACAAGTAAGTATTCCTAAACATGCAATAGACGAAGAGTGAATCAAGACATCACAACAAGTAAGTATTCCTGGATAAGCAATAGGAAAGTTAGTCGAGAAATCACAATAAGTATTCCTAAACAAGCAAAAGGAGTGAATCAAGACATCACATAAACTTTACCAAAACATGCAATAGGAAAGTTAATCAAGACATCACATTAAGTATTCTCTTTAACAAGCAATATGACAATGAATCAAGACATCAAATAAGGTTCACCTAAACTTGCAATAGGCTAAGTGAATCAAGACATCACATAATATTTTTTCTAAATAAGCAATAAGCGAAGTAAATCAAGACATCAAAACAAGTATTCCTGAACACGCAATAGGAAAGTTAATCAAGACATCACAATAAGTATTCCTAAACAAGCAATAGGAAATTGTATCAAGACATCACAATTAGTATTCCTTAACAAGAAATAGGAAAGTGAGTCAAGACATCACAATAAGTATTCCTAAACAAGCAATATAACAGTGAATTAAGATATCACATAAGGTTCAACTAAACATGCAATATCCTATGTGAATCTAGACATCACATAAGAGTTTATCTAAACAAGCAATATGCGAAGTGAATGTAGACATCACAACCAATTTTACTTAAACATGCATTAGGGTAAGGGTGAATCAAGACATCATAAAAAGTATTCCAAAACAAGCTATAGGAAAGTGAATCAAGATATCATAACAACTATTCCTTCACAAGCAATACGGAAGTGAATCAATACATTACAATAAGTATTCCTAAACAAGCATTTGGAAAGTAAATCAAGACATTACATAAAATTTAACTAAACATGCAATAGAATACTTAATCAAGACATCACAATAAGTATTCCTAAATAAGCAGTATTATTGTAATTCAAGACATCACAAAAGGTTCACCTATACATGCAATAGGCTTAGTGAATCAGAACAACACATAACAGTTTGCATGAATAATCAATAGGAGAAGTGAATTAAGACATCACAACAAAATGTACCTAAATATGCAGTAGGCTAAAGGTAAATGAAGACATCGTATCAAGTATACGAAAGCAAATAATAGGAAAGTGAATCAAGACATCACAACAAGTATTCCTATACAAGTAATAGGAAAGTGAATCAAAACATTACAACAAGTAAGTATTCCTAAACAAGCAATAGACGAAGAGTGAATCAAGACATCACAACAAGTATTCATATACCAGATATGGGAAAGTGAATCAAGACATCACAACAAGTAAGTATTCCTGGACAAGCAATAGGAAAGTCAGTCGAGAAATCACAATAAGTATTCCTAAACAAGCAAAAGGAGTGAATCAAGACATCACATAAACTTTACAAAAACATGCAATAGGAAAGTTAATCAAGACATCACATTAAGTATTCTCCTTAACAAGCAATATGACAATGAATCAAGACATCAAATAAGGTTCACCTAAACTTGCAATAGGCTAAGTGAATTAAAAAATCACATAATATTTTTTCTAAATAAGCAATAAGCAAAGTAAATCAAGACATCACAACAAGTATTCCTGAACACGCAATAGGAAAGTTAATCAAGACATCACAATATGTATTCCTAAACAAGCAATAGGAAATTGTATATAGACATCACAATAAGTATTCCTTAACAAGAAATAGGAAAGTGAGTCAAGACATCACAATAAGTATTCCTAAACAAGCAATATAACAGTGAATTAAGATATCACATAAGGTTCAACTATACATGCAATATCCTATGTGAATCTAGACATCACATAAGAGTTTATCTAAACAAGCAATAGGCAAAGTGAATATAGACATCACAACCAATTTTACTTAAACATGCATTAGACTAAGGGTGAATCAAGACATCATAAAAAGTATTCCAAAACAAGCTATAAGAAAGTGAATCAAGATATCATAACAATTATTCCTTCACAAGCAATACGGAAGTGAGTCAATACATTACAATAAGTATTCCTAAACAAGCGTTTGGAAAGTAAATCCAGACATTACATAAAATTTAACTAAACATGCAATAGAAAACTTAATCAAGACATCACAATAAGTATTCCTAAATAAGAAGTATTATTGTAATTCAAGACATCACAAAAGGTTCACCTATACATGCAATAGGCTTAGTGAATCAGAACAACACATAACAGTTTGCATGAACAATCAATAGGCGAAGTGAATTAAGACATCACAACAAAATGTACCTAAACATGCAGTAGGCTAAAGGTAAATGAAGACATCGTATCAAGTATACCAAAGCAAATAATAGGAAAGTGAATCAAGACATCACAACAAGTATTCATATACAAGTAATAGGAAAGTGAATCAAGACATTACAACAAGTAAGTATTCCTAAACAAGCAATAGACGAAGAGTGAATCAAGACATCACAACAAGTAAGTATTCCTGGATAAGCAATAGGAAAGTCAGTCGAGAAATCACAATAAGTATTCCTAAACAAACAAAAGGAGTGAATCAAGACATCACATAAACTTTACCAAAACATGCAATAGAAAAGTTAATCAAGACATCACATTAAGTATTCTCTTTAACAAGCAATATGACAATGAATCAAGACATCAAATAAGGTTCACCTAAACTTGCAATAGGCTAAGTGAATCAAGACATCACATAATATTTTTTCTAAATAAGCAATAAGCGAAGTAAATCAAGACATCAAAACAAGTATTCCTTAACACACAATAGGAAAGTTAATCAAGACATCACAATAAGTATTCCTAAACAAGCAATAGGAAATTGTATCAAGACATCACAATAAGTATTCCTTAACAAGAAATAGGAAAGTGAGTCAAGACATCAAAATAAGTATTCCTAAACAAGCAATATAATAGTGAATTAAGATATCACATAAGGTTCAACTAAACATGCAATATCCTATGTGAATCTAGACATCACATAAGAGTTTATCTAAACAAGCAATATGCGAAGTGAATATAGACATCACATCCAATTTTACTTAAACATGCATTAGGCTAAGGGTGAATCAAGACATCATAAAAAGTATTCCAAAACAAGCTATAGGAAAGTGAATCAAGATATCATAACAATTATTCCTTCACAAGCAATACGGAAGTGAGTCAATACATTACAATAAGTATTCCTAAACAAGCATTTGGAAAGTAAATAAAGACATTACATAAAATTTAACTAAACATGCAATAGAATACTTAATTAAGACATCACAATAAGTATTCCTAAATAAGCAGTATTATTGTAATTCAAGACATCACAAAAGGTTCACCTATACATGCAATAGGCTTAGTGAATCAGAACAACACATAAGAGTTTGCATGAATAATCAATAAGCGAAGTGAATTAAGACATCACAACAAAATGTACCTAAACAAGCAGTAGGCTAAAGGTGAATCAAGACATCATATCAAGTATACCTAGGCAAATAATAGGAAAGTGAATCAAGACATCACAACAAGTATTCCTATACAAGTAATAGGAAAGTGAATCAAGACATTACAACAAGTAAGTATTCCTAAACAAGCAATAGACGAAGAGTGAATCAAGACATCACAACAAGTAAGTATTCCTGGATAAGCAATAGGAAAGTCAGTCGAGAAATCACAATAAGTATTCCTAAACAAGCAAAAGGAGTGAATCAAGACATCACATAAACTTTACCAAAACATGCAATAGAAAAGTTAATCAAGACATCACATTAAGTATTCTCTTTAACAAGCAATATGACAATCAATCAAGACATCAAATAAGGTTCACCTAAACTTGCAATAGGCTAAGTGAATCAAGACATCACATAATATTTTTTCTAAATAAGCAATAAGCGAAGTAAATCAAGACATCAAAACAAGTATTCCTGAACACGCAATAGGAAAGTTAATCAAGACATCACAATAAGTATTCCTAAACAAGCAATAGGAAATTGTATCAAGACATCACAATAAGTATTCCTTAACAAGAAATAGGAAAGTGAGTCAAGACATCACAATAAGTATTCCTAAACAAGCAATATAACAGTGAATTAAGATATCACATAAGGTTCAACTAAACATGCAATATCCTATGTGAATCTAGACATCACATAAGAGTTTATCTAAACAAGCAATATGCGAAGTGAATATAGACATCACAACCAATTTTACTTAAACATGCATTAGGCTAAGGGTGAATCAAGACATCATAAAAAGTATTCCAAAACAAGCTATAGGAAAGTGAATCAAGATATCATAACAATTATTCCTTCACAAGCAATACGGAAGTGAGTCAATACATTACAATAAGTATTCCTAAACAAGCATTTGGAAAGTAAATCAAGACATTACATAAAATTTAACTAAACATGCGATAGAAAACTTAATCAAGACATCACAATAAGTATTCCTAAATAAGAAGTATTATTGCAATTCAAGACATCACAAAAGGTTCACCTATACATGCAATAGGCTTAGTGAATCAGAACAACACATAACAGTTTGCATAAACAATCAATAGGCGAAGTAAATTAAGACATCACAACAAAATGTACCTAAACATGCAGTAGGCTAACGGTAAATGAAGACATCACAACAAGTATTCATATACAAGTAATAGGAAAGTGAATCAAGACATCACAACAAGTATTCATATACAAGTAATAAGAAAGTGAATCAAGACATTACAACAAGTAAGTATTCCTAAACAAGCAATAGACGAAGAGTGAATCAAGACATCACAACAAGTAAATATTCTTGGATAAACAATAGGAAAGTCAGTTGAGAAATCACAATAAGTATTCCTAAACAAGCAAAAGGAGTGAATCAAGACATCACATAAACTTTACCAAAACATGCAATAGGAAAGTTAATCAAGACATCACATTAAGTATTCTCTTTAACAAGCAATATGACAATGAATCAAGACATCAAATAAGGTTCACCTAAACTTGCAATAGGCTAAGTGAATCAAGACATCACATAATATTTTTTCTAAATAAGCAATAAGTGAAGTAAATCAAGACATCAAAACAAGTATTCCTGAACACGCAATAGGAAAGTTAATCAAGACATCACAATAAGTATTCCTAAACAAGCAATAGGAAATTGTATCAAGACATCACAATAAGTATTCCTTAACAAGAAATAGGAAAGTGAGTCAAGACATCACAATAAGTATTCCTAAACAAGCAATATAACAGTGAATTAAGATATCACATAAGGTTCAACTAAACATGCAATATCCTATGTGAATCTAGACATCACATAAGAGTTTATCTAAACAAGCAATATGCGAAGTGAATATAGACATCACAACCAATTTTACTTAAACATGCATTAGGCTAAGGGTGAATTAAGACATCATAAAAGTATTCCAAAACAAGCTATAGGAAAGTGAATCAAGATATCATAACAATTATTCCTTCACTAAATTTCATCTGATTTTCTACAGCTTTATGTTTACATCAAGTTTCATCTGTTTTTTATTTATTTCATCAAATTTTCTGTAGATTTATATTCACTTCAAATTTCAAGAGATTTTCTTCAGGTTTTTGTTCAGTTCAAATTTCGTCTCACTTTCTATAGATTTCATCAGTTTTTCTTCATATTTACGATTACTTTAAATTTCATCAAATTTTTTCCAGACTTATGTTCCCATCAATTTTCATCCGATTTCATCAAATTTTCTTTAGATTTCTTCACATTTATGTTTACTTCATAATTCATCAGATTTAATAAGATTTTCTTTAGAATTATGTCATTACTTCAAGCTTCAGAAGATTTTCTTCATATTTATGTTTACCTCTGTAACACCCTCTAAAACCCCGAATAAAATTTCGCAATTAATTAAAATCATATTTACAGAGTACATGTATTAACGAGGATGTCACAATTCTTTTTTTTTTATAAAACTAAGTTCCTGTCATGCATAACATAGAAGCAACTCATACATGTTTACACAGCGGAATAATTTAATTAACAAAACCAATGTTATAATATTTTAAAATCATCAGGGATTAACACCTGGAAAATATCAACATCATATTATAACAAACATAAAGAAATAAACGAGTCTGACTAAAACAGCTCAACAAACAAACGTTCCCGGAGTTACAACTACCAGAGCATGACCCGGACAATACTTAAACGGAAATAAACTAGAAACGACGAGCCTTCGCCAAGCACCTGAACGAAGCTCCTCAATCTGAAATATTCAACAGTAAGGGTGAGCATCTCAACTATACATTTGATTATACGTTTATAACAATAAATTTAGAAACCATAAGCATCACCCAAACAGTTAGCATGTTTCATAGTTTACGAAAACCTTTACAATTCATATATTCATAATATATCACTTTCCAAACTTATAATTAACATCAAACATCATTAATAATTTAACAGCAATACATGCATACAATCAATTAAATACAACATTGGAAAATCCTCCATTCATGCTATATTCAATATAATGCAACACACCCATGCATGTGGTACCACTTTACCGCCCCATTAAATCTCGGGTCACGGATAACTCACCGTTCCATTATATCGCGGACACGGCTACCACCTCAACGTTCCATTAAATCGCAGACACGTATATTGGCCACCATGTTAATTCCACACAATGGGAATTAACAAATGCAACATGATATGTAAAGTATGTAACACTCAGCATACTATTAACATCAATCAACATATCATGCAACATCAACAACATCAATCATAACAGGATATGGATAGCATGTAATCACTCAGCATACTATTTAAACTTCAATCATATCAAGTTATATCATAATTCATGCTTGATAACATTATCTAAAAGCATGACAATAAAATCCACAATAAAGCACAAAAAACAAAATTCAGAAAATCAACACAGCAGCATCAACACGGGTGCCCGTGTAAATCAACACTGCCCGTGTTGAAATGTGCCCAGAAAGCACATTTTTTTTATCATTACAGGGGATCAACACGGGTGCCCGTGTAAATCAACACGGCCCGTGTTGAAATGTGTCTGGAAAACACATTTTTTGGCAACACAGTGAATCAACACGGGTGCCCGTGTTAAACAACACGGCCCGTGTTGATGAGCGCGGGTCAGATTTTCCTGAACCTGCAGCAGCTCAGAACAGCAGCCAAACGCGAAAAATGCCAGCCAAAACGCGCATTTCGGTACCTAACGACATCGATTTTGCATAACTCAAAACAACACATCAATTCCCTAATTACCAACAATTATCATAGTGACCTTAAAAGTGATTATTCGTCCTTTTGGGGAAATCTGATAACATTGAGGTTATCCCTAGGACCTCTAAGGTAAATTCACGATCATACAGATATACTCCCAATCCACCATTAGGAACCTAAAATCATTAATTGATTTCATAAAATTGGGAACCTAAACCTTCTCTAACAAGGTTCAATCCTAAGGGTACTGATCCCTAAGAACATCTAACAATTGGGGTTCTCCCTACGATTATCCCAAATCAACCGTACCTAAACCCATAAGCAAATATAAATTGAGTAGTAGCCCCCTTACCTTATCAATTTGCAGCTTTGAACTTTTGAGCGATGTTCTTCGTTCTTCGTACCTTCAGAGCTCTGCTTCCCAATTTCCCAATTCTGTGTTAACGTGAATAATGAGAGAAATAACTTGAGTCCCAAATGTATCCTTATTCCTTTTGCACCCCCACTCTTTACTAACAACATCCAAGCCCAATAACTTAAAAACCCAATATTTCTCATTTCTTTTATTTTCTTCAAATATTCCAAAATAAATAATTTCTTTTTATTTTATTAATTCTAATAAAATCTTTTCCCAATTAAATAAATCAAATAATTGAAACTGGGGTGTTACAACTCTCCCCCACTAAAAGAGTTTTCGTCCTCGAAAACATACCTTAGACGAACAGTTCCGGATAAGCCTCTCTCATCTGGCTCTCCAGCTCCCAAGTGATATTTCCATCTGCTGGACCTCCCCAAGCAACCTTCACTAATGCTATCTCTTTACCTCTTAACTGTTTCACTTCCCGATCTTCTATCCTCATAGGCAATGTTTCTACTGTCAGGTTATCTCTCACCTGTACATCATCTATTTGGATTACATGAGATGGGTCTGGAATGTATCTCCTCAACTGAGAAACATGAAAAACATCGTGCAAATTCGCAAGTCTCGGAGGTAAAGCAATACGATAAGCAACTTCTCCAACTCTTTCCGTAATCTGAAACGGACCAATAAAACGCGGAGTCAACTTCTTAGATTTCAACGCTCGACCAATACCCGTCATCGGAGTAACTCTCATAAACACATGATCTCCAGCACTGAATTCTAAATTCTTTCTCCTCTTGTCATGATAACTTTTCTGACGACTCTGAGAAGCTCTCATCTTCTCTTGAATCAATTTGATCTTTTCAGTAGTCTGCTGAACAATCTCTGGCCCAATTATTGAACTCTCTCCAGATTCATACCAACACAAAGGCGTTCTACACCGTCTACCATACAATGCCTCAAACGGAGCCATACCAATACTCGAATGGTAACTATTGTTATAAGTAAATTCAATCAATGGCAAATAGCTATCCCAAGCTCCACCCTTCTCTAAAACACAAGCACGCAATAAATCTTCTAACGATTGAATCGTCCTCTCCGTCTGTCCATCAGTCTGAGGATGATAAGCTGAACTCAACCTCAATTTTGTACCCAAAGCCTTCTGCAATCCTTCCCAAAATTTCGAAGTGAACCTCAGATCTCTATCTGACACAATACTAGAAGGAACTCCATGCAAACTCACTATTTTCTCAATATATAACTGTGCCAATCTCTCCATTGAGTAATCCATTCGCACCGGTATGAAATGAGCAGACTTAGTCAGTCTATCCACCACAACCCATATCGCTTCACAATTCTTAGGAGTCCTCGGCAACCCGGATACAAAATCCATAGAAATACTATCCCACTTCCATTCTGGAATAAACATCGGCTGCATAACTCCAGACGGCTTCTGATGCTCAATCTTCGATTTCTGACAGATTAAACATGCATACACAAATTCAGCTATTTCCTTTTTCATTCTCGGCCACCAAAACAATTTCTTCAAATCATGATACATTTTCGTGGCACCCGGATGAATACTCATCCCACTGCGATGTCCTTCCTCTAATATACTCTTCTTGATTTCTGCGACATCAGGAACACAAACTCTATCGCCAAATCTCATAACATCATTCTCATCAATTCTAAACTCACCACCTTGATCTTGGTTGATCAATGTCAATTTATCAACTAAATTAACATCGGATTTCTGCCCGATCCTGATCTCTTCTAGAATACCACTAGTAAGTTTCAACATACCCAAACGAACACACTTCGGAGTACTTTCACAAATTAAACTCAAATCTCGGAATTGTTCAATTAAATCCAATTCACGAACCATCATCATAGACATATGCAAGGATTTCCCGCTCAAAGCATCTGCAACCACATTTGCCTTACCAGGATGGTAATTCAAACCAAAATCATAATCTTTGAGAAATTCCAACCACCTTCTTTGCCTCATATTGAGCTCTTTCTGATCGAAAAGATACTTCAAACTCTTATGATCACTATACACTTCAAATCTCGAACCATACAGATAATGTCTCCACAATTTCAAGACAAACACAACTGCTGCCAACTCTAAGTCATGAGTAGGATAGTTCCTTTCATGAACCTTCAACTGTCTCGAAGCATACGCAACTACCTGTTGATTCTGCATTAAAACACCACCTAAACCCAACAGAGATGCATCACAATAGACCATAAAAGATTCCACCGGATTCGGCAAAATCAGAATAGGAGCACTAGTCAATCTCCGCTTCAATTCTTGGAAACCTTTCTCACAATCAGAATCCCAAATAAACGCTTGTCCTTTTCGAGTCAATTTCGTCAATGGCAATGCTAACTTTGAGAATCCTTCGATAAACTTTCTGTAATAACCTACAAGACCAAGAAAACTTCTGATTTCAGAAACAGTCTTCGGCGCTTCCCACTGAGATACTGCTTCTACTTTTGTAGGATCCACGACAATACCATTCTTAGAAATCACATGTCCAAGAAAACTAACTTCATTCAGCCAGAACTCACATTTGGACAACTTTGCATACAACTTCTTATCTTTCAACAACTCTAACACAATTCTGAGATGTTCCGCATGCTCTTCGTCATTCTTGGAATAGATCAGAATGTCATCAATAAAAACCACAACAAACTTATCCAGATACGGATGAAAAATCCTGTTCATATATTCCATGAAAACACCAGGTGCATTAGTAACTCCGAACGGCATAACAGAATATTCATAATGCCCATACCTCGTTCGAAAAGCAGTCTTTTGAATATCTTCCGCTTTCACACGAATCTGATGATATCCAGATCTCAAGTCAATCTTACTGAATACACTGGCTCCAATTAGCTGATCCATTAAATCATCAATCCTCGGTAAAGGATACCGATTTTTAATGGTTACTTTGTTCAATTGCCTGTAATCAACACACAGTCTCATAGAACCTTCTTTCTTCTTAACCAACAATACCGGAGCACCCCAAGGCGAAACACTTGGACGAATAAACTTCTTCTCCAGTAAATCTTCCAACTGACTCTTCAATTCAGCCAACTCAGACGCAGACATACGATATGGCGCCATCGACACCGGTCTCGTACCAGGAATCAAATCTATAGAGAATTCCACTTCTCTCTCAGGAGGTAACTCACCAACATCATCCGGAAAGACTTCTGGAAAATCACACACCACTGGCAATTCGCCACTCCTGACCTTTCCTGTTGCATCTAACGAAGCAAGTAACATAAACACCTTAGCACCGTCTTCCATTGCTTCTTGTACCTGCCTAGCAGTCATAGTCAAATTCTCGACGCCAACTGCCTCTGGGAAAATCACCGTCTTAGCAAAACAGTTCAGATGAACCCGGTTGACTTCCAACCAGTTCATCCCAAGGATAATATCAATTTGTTCAAGCGGTAGGCACACTAAATCCATACCGAAACCTCTACCAAAAATCTCAATAGGACAATTCCTACATACAAGTGAAGTTGTCACTGATCCCGATGCAGGAGTATCAACAACCATGCTACCTCGCATACCAGATATGTCCAGTTTCAACCTCTCAGCATAATCCAAAGAAATGAAAGAATGAGTTGCACCAGTATCAATAATTGCAACTAAAGGTGTGCCATGAATAAAACACGTACCTTTAATCAATCGATCCTCTGGAGTAGTCTCAGATCCAGACAAAGCGAACACTTTCCCACCTGACTGATCCTTCTTAGGCTTAGGACACTGCGGACGAATGTGACCTTCTTCACCACAATTGTAACAAGTAACAGTCTTCCCTTTGCAATCAATAGACAAATGACCAGTCTTTCCACATTTATAGCACTTCTTCTCCTCACTCTTGCAATCTCGAATATGATGACCAAACTCACCACACCTGTAGCATCTGATAGGAGCCTTAGAATCTCCCCCACTAGGCCTTTTCCAACCACCTGATTTTTGGTTATCTCTACTATATGGCTTGCCACGGTCCATATGTTGCTTTCCTCTTTTATCAACAGCCCCACGAGAGTGAGACGGCCTAGTCTTGGTAATATCTTCTTCCAAGATTCTGCTACAATCCACCAGATCAGAAAATCTACGAATACGCTGGTACCTGATTCCCTGCTTAATCTCATCTCGGAGACCATTCTCAAATTTGATACATTTGGAGAATTCTCCGGCCTCATCATTGTTGTAGTGTGCATAATACTTTGCCAACTCAGTGAACTTAGTAGCATACTCACTAACAGTCAGATTGCCCTGCTTAAGCTCCAAAAACTCAATTTCCTTTCTTCCCCGAACATCTTCAGGAAAGTACCTCCTCAGAAAAGCCCTTCTGAAGTTAGCCCAAGTCAGTGCCTCTCCATCCTGAACCATTTCAGTCCTTGTTGCAACCCACCAGTCGTCGGCCTCTTCTGCCAGCATATGCGTACCATATCTGACTTTCAGATCTTCAGCACAATCAATCACACGGAAAATCCTTTCGATTTCCTTCAGCCACTTCTGAGCACCTTCAGGGTCATGTGTACCTTTGAACAACGGAGGATTGTTCCTTTGGAAGTTCCCCAATTGCCTATCAGCACCAATCACGCCTCCAGTTGGGTTTCCAGCAAGTACACCAGCTAACATCCCCAAAGCCTCAGCTAGTGCAGCATCATTTCGTCCGTTACCTCTTCCAGCCATATTCCTGAGAATTAAAACATACTCCTCATTAGAATACAGTATCGACAGTGTTACCTTACACTAATCGCATACAAAAGGGATGACTGACTCAAGACTCTGGTCGCAACGACCAACCAGGCTCTGATACCACTATTGTAACACCCTCTAAAACCCCGAATAAAATTTCGCTATTAATTAAAATCATATTTACAGAGTACATGTATTAACGAGGATGTCACAATTCTTTTTTTTTTTATAAAACCAAGTTCCTGTCATGCATAACATAGAAGCAACTCATACATGTTTACACAGCGGAATAATTTAATTAACAAAACCAATGTTATAATATTTTAAAATCATCAGGGATTAACACCTGGAAAATATCAACATCATATTATAACAAACATAAAGAAATAAACGAGTCTGACTAAAACAGCTCGACAAACAAACGTTCCCGGAGTTACAACTACCAGAGCATGACCCGGACAATACTTAAACGGAAATAAACTAGAAACGACGAGCCTTCGCCAAGCACCTGAACGAAGCTCCTCAATTTGAAATATTCAACAGTAAGGGTGAGCATCTCAACTATACATTTGATTATACGTTTATAACAATAAATTTAGAAACCATAAGCATCACCCAAACAGTTAGCATGTTTCATAGTTTACGAAAACCTTTACAATTCATATATTCATAATATATCACTTTCCAAACTTATAATTAACATCAAACATCATTAATAATTTAACAGCAATACATGCATACAATCAATTAAATACAACATTGGAAAATCCTCCATTCATGCTATATTCAATATAATGCAACACACCCATGCATGTGGTACCACTTTACCGCCCCATTAAATCTCGGGTCACGGATAACTCACTGTTCCATTATATCGCGGACACGGCTACCACCTCAACGTTCCATTAAATCGCGGACACGTATATTGGCCACCATGTTAATTCCACACAATGGGAATTACCAAATGCAACATGATATGTAAAGTATGTAACACTCAGCATACTATTAACATCAATCAACATATCATGCAACATCAACAACATCAATCATAACAGGATATGGATAGCATGTAATCACTCAGCATACTATTTAAACTTCAATCATATCAAGTTATATCATAATTCATGCTTGATAACATTATCTAAAAGCATGACAATAAAATCCACAATAAAGCACAGAAAACAAAATTCAGAAAATCAACACAGCAGCATCAACACGGGTGCCCGTGTAAATCAACACTGCCCGTGTTGAAATGTGCCCAGAAAGCACATTTTTTTTATCATTACAGGGGATCAACACGGGTGCCCGTGTAAATCAACACGGCCCGTGTTGAAATGTGTCTGGAAAACACATTTTTTGGCAACACAGTGAATCAACACGGGTGCCCGTGTTAAACAACACGGCCCGTGTTGATGAGCGCGGGTCAGATTTTTCCTGAACCTGCAGCAGCTCAGAACAGCAGCCAAACGCGAAAAATGCCAGCCAAAACGCGCATTTCGGTACCTAACGACATCGATTTTGCATAACTCAAAACAACACATCAATTCCCTAATTACCAACAATTATCATAGTGACCTTAAAAGTGATTATTCGTCCTTTTGGGGAAATCTGATAACATTGAGGTTATCCCTAGGACCTCTAAGGTAAATTCACGATCATACAGATATACTCCCAATCCACCATTAGGAACCTAAAATCATTAATTGATTTCATAAAATTGGGAACCTAAACCTTCTCTAACAAGGTTCAATCCTAAGGGTACTGATCCCTAAGAACATCTAACAATTGGGGTTCTCCCTACGATTATCCCAAATCAACCGTACCTAAACCCATAAGCAAATATAAATTGAGTAGTAGCCCCCCTTACCTTATCAATTTGCAGCTTTGAACTTTTGAGCGATGTTCTTCGTTCTTCGTACCTTCAGAGCTCTGCTTCCCAATTTCCCAATTCTGTGTTAACGTGAATAATGAGAGAAATAACTTGAGTCCCAAATGTATCCTTATTCCTTTTGCACCCCCACTCTTTACTAACAACATCCAAGCCCAATAACTTAAAAACCCAATATTTCTCATTTCTTTTATTTTCTTTAAATATTCCAAAATAAATAATTTCTTTTTAATTTATTAATTCTAATAAAATAATTTCCCAATTAAATAAATCAAATAATTGAAACTGGGGTGTTACAACCTCTAAATTCATCAAATTTTCTTAAGATCTCCTCTGATTTCATCAGATTTTCTGTAGATTTAGGTTTACTTCAAGTTTCATCAGATTTTCTTCAAATTTCATCTTATTTTCTACAGATTTATGTTTACATTAAGTTTCATCAGATATTGTTTATTTCATAAAATTTTCTGTTCACTTCAAATTTCAAGAGATTTTCTTCAGGTTTTTGTTCATTTCAAATTTCGCCTGACTTTCTTTAGATTTCATCACATTTTCTTCATATTTACGATTACTTTAAATTTCATAAAAAAAAATTTCAGACTTATGTTCCCTTTAATTTTCATCTGATTTCATCAAATTTTCTTTAGATTTCTTCAGATTTATGTTCACTTCATAATTCATCAGATTTAATCAGATTTTCTTTAGAATCATGAATTTACTTCAAGCTTCATAAGATTTTCTTTATATCTATGTTTTCCTCTAAATTCATCAAATTTTCTTAAGATTTCATCCGATTTAATCAGATTTTTTGTAGATTTATGTTCACTTCAAATTTCATCAGACTTATATTAACGTCAATTTTCATCATATTTCCTTCAGATTTATGTTCACCTCAAATTTCCTCAGATTTTCTTCCTATTTCATTAGAGTTTCTTCAAATATACGTTCACAAAAAAATTCATCATATTTTCTTCAGATTTAGGATCAATTACAATTTCATCAGATTTTCTTTAAATTTCATCTGATTTTCTACAGCTTTATGTTTACATCAAGTTTCATCTGTTTTTTATTTATTTCATCAAGTTTTCTGTAGATTTATATTCACTTCAAATTTCATGAGAGTTTCTTCAGGTTTTTGTTCAGGTCAAATTTCGTCTCACTTTCTATAGATTTCATCAGTTTTTCTTCATATTTACGATTACTTTAAATTTCATCAAATTTTTTTCAGACTAATGTTCCCATCAATTTTCATCCGATTTCATCAAATTTTCTTTAGATTTCTTCACATTTATGTTCACTTCATAATTCATCAGATTTAATCATATTTTCTTTAGAATTATGTCATTACTTCAAGCTTCAGAAGATTTTCTTCATATTTATGTTTACCTCTAAATTCATCAAATTTTCTTAAGATCTCCTCTGATTTCATCAGATTTTCTGTAGATTTAGGTTTACTTCAAATTTCATCAGATTTTCTTCAAATTTCATCTTATTTTCTACAGATTTATGTTTACATCAAGTTTCATCAGATTTTGTTTATTTCATAAAATTTTCTTTAGATTTATATTCAATTCAAATTTCATGATATTTTCTTCATATTTTTGTTCACTTCAAATTTCGTCTGGCTTTCTTTTGATTTCATCATAATTTCTTCATATTTACGATTACTTTAAATTTTATCAAATTTTTTTCAGACTTATGTTCCCATCAATTTTCATCCGATTTCATCAAATTTTCTTTAGATTTCTTCACATTTATGTTCACTTCATAATTCATCAGATTTAATCAGATTTTCTTTAGAATTATGTCATTACTTCAATCTTCAGAAGATTTTCTTCATATTTATGTTTACCTCTAAATTCATCAAATTTTCTTAAGATCTCCTCTGATTTCATCAGATTTCTTGTAGATTTAGGTTTACTTCAAATTTCATCAGATTTTCTTCAAATTTCATCTTATTTTCTACAGATTTATGTTTACATCAAGTTTCATCAGATTTTGTTTATTTCATCAAATTTTCTGTTCACTTCAAATTTCATGAGATTTTCTTCAGGTTTTTGTTCATTTCAAATTTCGCCTGACTTTCTTTAGATTTCATCACATTTTCTTCATATTTACGATTACTTTAAATTTCATTAAAAAAAATTTCAGACTTATGTTCCCTTTAATTTTCATCCGATTTCATCAAATTTTCTTTAGATTTCTTCTGATTTATGTTCACTTCATAATACATCAGATTTAATCAGATTTTCTTTAGAATCATGAATTTACTTCAAGCTTCATAAGATTTTCTTTATATCTATGTTTTCCTCTAAATTCATCAAATTTTCTTAAGATTTCATCCGATTTCATCAGATTTTTTGTAGATTTATGTTCACTTCAAATTTCATCAGACTTATATTAACGTCAAATTTCATCATATTTCCTTCAGATTTATGTTCACCTCAAATTTCCTCAGATTTTCTTCCTATTTCATTAGAGTTTCTTCAAATATACGTTCACAAAAAACTTCATCATATTTTCTTCAGATTTAGGATCACTTACAATTTCATCAGATTTTCTTTAAATTTCATCTTATTTTCTAAAGCTTTATGTTTACATCAAGTTTCATCTGTTTTTTTTTATTTCATCAAATTTTCTGTAGATTTATATTCACTTCAAATTTCATGAGATTTTCTTCAGGTTTTTGTTCAGGTCAAATTTCGTCTCACTTTCTATAGATTTCATCAGTTTTTCTTCATATTTACGATTACTTTAAATTTCATCAAATTTTTTTCAGACTAATGTTCCCATCAATTTTCATCCGATTTCATCAAATTTTCTTTAGATTTCTTCACATTTATGTTCACTTCATAATTCATCAGATTTAATCATATTTTCTTTAGAATTATGTCATTACTTCAAGCTTCAGAAGATTTTCTTCATATTTATGTTTACCTCTAAATTCATCAAATTTTCTTAAGATCTCCTCTGATTTCATCAGATTTTCTGTAGATTTAGGTTTACTTCAAATTTCATCAGATTTTCTTCAAATTTCATCTTATTTTCTACAGATTTATGTTTACATCAAGTTTCATCAGATTTTGTTTATTTCATAAAATTTTCTTTAGATTTATATTCAATTCAAATTTCATGATATTTTCTTCATATTTTTGTTCACTTCAAATTTCGTCTGGCTTTCTTTTGATTTCATCATAATTTCTTCATATTTACGATTACTTTAAATTTTATCAAATTTTTTTCAGACTTATGTTCCCATCAATTTTCATCCGATTTCATCAAATTTTCTTTAGATTTCTTCATATTTATGTTCACTTCATAATTCATCAGATTTAATCATATTTTCTTTAGAATTATGTCATTACTTCAAGCTTCAGAAGATTTTCTTCATATTTATGTTTACCTCTAAATTCATCAAATTTTCTTAAGATCTCCTCTGATTTCATCAGATTTGCTGTAGATTTAGGTTTACTTCAAATTTCATCAGATTTTCTTCAAATTTCATCTTATTTTCTACAGATTTATGTTTACATCAAGTTTCATCAGATTTTGTTTATTTCATCAAATTTTCTTTAGATTTATATTCACTTCAAATTTCATGATATTTTCTTCATATTTTTGTTCACTTCAAATTTCGTCTGGCTTTCTTTTGATTTCATCATAATTTCTTCATATTTACGATTACTTTAAATTTCATCAAATTTTTTTCAGACTTATATTCCCATCAATTTTCATCCGATTTCATCAAATTTTCTTTAGATTTCTTCACATTTATGTTCACTTCATAATTCATCAGATTTAATCAGATTTTCTTTAGAATTATGTATTTACTTCAAGCTTCAGAAGATTCTCTTCATATTTATGTTTACCTCTAAATTCATCAAGTTTTCTTAAGATCTCCTCTGATGTCATCCGATTTTCTGTAGATTTAGGTTTACTTCAAATTTCATCAGATTTTCTTCAAATTTTATCTGATTTTCTACAGATTTATGTTTACATCAAGTTTCATCGGTTTTTGTTTATTTCATCAAATTTTCTGTAGATTTATATTCACTTCAAATTTCATGAGATTTTCTTCAGGTTTTTGTTCATTTTAAATTCCACTCACTTTCTTTAGATTTCATCACATTTTCTTCATATTTACGATTACTTTAAATTTCATAAAAAAAAATTTCAGACTTATGTTCCCTTTAATTTTCATCCGATTTCATCAAATTTTCTTTAGATTTCTTCTGATTTATGTTCACTTCATAATTCATCAGATTTAATCAGATTTTCTTTAGAATTATGAATTTACTTCAAGCTTCATAAGATTTTCTTTATATCTATGTTTTCCTCTAAATTCATCAAATTTTCTTAAGATTTCATCCGATTTCATCAGATTTTCTGTAGATTTATGTTCACTTCAAATTTCATCAGACTTATATTAACGTCAAATTTCATCATATTTCCTTCAGATTTATGTTCACCTCAAATTTCCTCAGATTTTCTTCCTATATCATTAGAGTTTCTTCAAATATACGTTCACAAAAAAATTCATCATATTTTCTTCAGATTTAGGATCACTTCCAACTTAATCAGATTTTCTTTAAATTTCATCTAATTTTCTACAGCTTTATGTTTACATCAAGTTTCATCTGTTTTTTTTATTTCATCAAATTTTCTGTAGATTTATATTCACTTCAAATTTCATGAGATTTTCTTCAGGTTTTTGTTCAGTTCAAATTTCGTCTCACTTTCTATAGATTTCATCAGTTTTTCTTCATATTTACGATTACTTTAAATTTCATCAAATTTTTTTCAGACTTATGTTCCCATCAATTTTCATCTGATTTCATCAAATTTTCTTTAGATTTCTTCACATTTATGTACACTTCATAATTCATTGAATTTAATCAGATTTTCTTTAGAATTATGAATTTACTTCAAGCTTCATAAGATTTTCTTTATATCTATGTTTTCCTCTAAATTCATCAAATTTTCTTAAGATTTCATCCGATTTCATCAGATTTTCTGTAGATTTATGTTTACTTCAAATTTCATCAGACTTATATTAACGTCAAATTTCATCATATTTCCTTCAGATTTATGTTCACCTCAAATTTCCTCAGATTTTCTTCCTATATCATTAGAGTTTCTTCAAATATACGTTCACAAAAAAATTCATCATGTTTTCTTCAGATTTAGGATCACTTCCAATTTCATCACATTTTCTTTAAATTTCATCTTATTTTCTACAGCTTTATGTTTACATCAAGTTTCATCTGTTTTTTTTATTTCAACAAATTTTCTGTAGATTTATATTCACTTCAAATTTCATGAGATTTTCTTCAGGTTTTTGTTCAGTTTAAATTTCGTCTCACTTTCTATAGATTTCATCAGTTTTTCTTCATATTTACGATTACTTTAAATTTCATCAAATTTTTTTCAGACTTATGTTTCCATCAATTTTCATCTGATTTCATCAAATTTTCTTTAGATTTCTTCACATTTATGTTCACTTCATAATTCATCAGATTTAATCAGATTTTCTTTAGAATTATGTATTTACTTCAAGCTTCAGAAGATTTTCTTCATATTTATGTTTACCTCTAAATTCATCAAATTTTCTTAAGATCTCCTCTGATTTCATCAGATTTTCTGTAGATTTAGGTTTACTTCAAATTTCATCAGATTTTCTTCAAATTTCATCTTATTTTCTACAGATTTATGTTTACATCAAGTTTCATCAGATTTTGTTTATTTCATCAAATTTTCTTTAGATTTATATTTACTTCAAATTTCATGATATTTTCTTCATATTTTTGTTCACTTCAAATTTCGTCTGGCTTTCTTTTGATTTCATCATAATTTCTTCATATTTACGATTACTTTAAGTTTCATCAAATTTTTTTCAGACTTATATTCCCATCAATTTTCATCCGATTTCATCAAATTTTCTTTAGATTTCTTCACATTTATGTTCACCTCATAATTAATCGGATTTAATCAGATTTTCTTTAGAATTATGTATTTACTTCAAGCTTCTGAAGATTCTCTTCATATTTATGTTTACCTCTAAATTCATCAAGTTTTCTTAAGATCTCCTCTGATTTCATCAGATTTTCTGTAGATTTAAGTTTACTTCAAATTTCATCAGATTTTCTTCAAATTTTATCTGATTTTCTACAGATTTATGTTTACATCAAGTTTCATCGGTTTTTGTTTATTTCAACAAATTTTCTGTAGATTTATATTCACTTCAAATTTCTTGAGATTTTCTTCAGGTTTTTATTCATTTCAAATTTCGCCTGACTTTCTTTAGATTTCATCACATTTTCTTCATATTTACGATTACTTTAAATTTCATAAAAAAAATTTCAGACTTATGTTCCCTTTAATTTTCATCCGATTTCATCAAATTTTCTTTAGATTTCTTCAGATTTATGTTCACTTCATAATTCATCAGATTTAATCAGATTTTCTTTAGAATTATGAATTTACTTCAAGCTTCATAAGATTTTCTTTATATCTATGTTTTCCTCTAAATTTATCAAATTTTCTTAAGATTTCATCCGATTTCATTCGATTTTCTATAGATTTATGTTCACTTCAAATTTCATCAGACTTATATTAACGTCAAATTTCATCATATTTCCTTCAGATTTATGTTCACCTCAAATTTCCTCAGATTTTCTTCCTATTTCATTAGAGTTTCTTCAAATATACGTTCACAAAAAAAGTCATCATATTTTCTTCAGATTTAGGATCACTTCCAATTTCATCAGATTTTCTTTAAGTTTCATCTGATTTTCTACAGCTTTATGTTTACATCAAGTTTCATCTGTTTTTTTTATTTCATCAAATTTTCTGTAGATTTATATTCACTTCAAATTTCATGAGATTTTCTTCAGGTTTTTGTTCAGTTCAAATTTCGTCTCACTTTCTATAGATTTCATCAGTTTTTCTTCATATTTACGATTACTTTAAATTTCATCAAATTTTTTTCAGACTTATGTTCCCATCAATTTTCCTTCGATTTCATCAAATTTTCTTTAGATTTCTTCACATTTATGTTCACTTCATAATTCATCAGATTTAATCAGATTTTCTTTAGAATTATGTATTTACTTCAAGCTTCAGAAGATTTCCTTCATATTTATGTTTACCTCTAAATTCATCAAGTTTTCTTAAGATCTCCTCTGATTTCATCAGATTTTCTGTAGATTTAGGTTTATTTAAAATTTCATCAGATTTTCTTCAAATTTTATTTGATTATCTACAGATTTATGTTTACATCAAGTTTCATCAGTTTTTGTTTATTTCATCAAATTTTCTGTAGATTTATATTCACTTCAAATTTCATGAGATTTTCTTCAGTATTTTGTTTATTTCAAATTTCGCCTGACTTTCTTTAGATTTCATCACATTTTCTTCATATTTACGATTACTTTAAATTTCATAAATTTTTTTCCAGACTTATGTTCCCTTTAATTTTCATCCGATTTCATCAAATTTTCTTTAGATTTCTTCAGATTTTTATGTTCACTTCATAATTCATCAGATTTAATCAGATTTTCTTTAGAATTATGAATTTACTTCAAGCTTCATAAGATTTTCTTTATATCTATGTTTTCCTCTAAATTCATCAAATTTTCTTAAGATTTCATCCGATTTCATCAGATTTTCTGTAGATTTAAGTTCACTTCAAATTTCATCAGACTTATATTAACGTCAAATTTCATCATATTTCCTTCAGATTTATGTTCACCTCAAATTTCCTCAGATTTTCTTCCTATTTCATTAGAGTTTCTTCAAATATACGTTCACAAAAAAATTCATCATATTTTCTTCAGATTTAGGATCACTTCCAATTTCATCAGATTTTCCTTAAATTTCATCTGATTTTCTACAGCTTTATGTTTACATCAAGTTTCATCTGTTTTTTTTTATTTCATCAAATTTTCTGTAGATTTATATTCACTTCAAATTTCATGAGATTTTCTTCATGTTTTTGTTCAGTTCAAATTTCGTCTCACTTTCTATAGATTTCATCAGTTTTTCTTCATATTTACGATTACTTTAAATTTCATCAAATTTTTTTCAGACTTATGTTCCCATCAATTTTCATCTGATTTCATCAAATTTTCTTTAGATTTCTTCACATTTATGTTCACTTCATATTTCATCAGATTTAATCAGATTTTCTTTAGAAATATGTATTTACTTCAAGCTTCAGAAGATTTTCTTCATATTTATGTTTACCTCTAAATTCATCAAATTTTCTTAAGATCTCCTCTGATTTCATTAGATTTTCTATAGATTAAGGTTTACTTCAAATTTCATCAGATTTTCTTCAAATTTCATCTTATTTTCTACAGATTTATGTTTACATCAAGTTTCATCAGATTTTGTTTATTTCATCAAATTTTCTTTAGATTTATATTCGCTTCAAATCTCATGATATTTTCTTCATATTTTTGTTCACTTCAAATTTCGTCTGGCTTTCTTTTGATTTCATCATAATTTCTTCATATTTACGATTACTTTAAATTTCATCAAAAAATTTTCAGACTTATATTCCCATCAATTTTCATCTGATTTCATCAAATTTTCTTTAGATTTCTTCACATTTATGTTCACTTCATAATTAATCAGATTTAATCAGATTTTCTTTAGAATTATGTATTTACTTCAAGCTTCAGAAGATTTTCTTCATATTTATGTTTACCTCTAAATTCATCAAATTTTCTTAAGATCTCCTCTGATTTCATCAGATTTTCTGTAGATTTAGGTTTACTTCAAATTTCATCAGATTTTCTTCAAATTTCATCTTATTTTCTACAGATTTATGTTTACATCAAGTTTCATCAGATTTTGTTTATTTCATCAAATTTTCTTTAGATTTATATTTACTTCAAATTTCATGATATTTTCTTCATATTTTTGTTCACTTCAAATTTCGTCTGGCTTTCTTTTGATTTCATCATAATTTCTTCATATTTACGATTACTTTAAGTTTCATCAAATTTTTTTCAGACTTATATTCCCATCAATTTTCATCCGATTTCATCAAATTTTCTTTAGATTTCTTCACATTTATGTTCACCTCATAATTAATCGGATTTAATCAGATTTTCTTTAGAATTATGTATTTACTTCAAGCTTCTGAAGATTCTCTTCATATTTATGTTTACCTCTAAATTCATCAAGTTTTCTTAAGATCTCCTCTGATTTCATCAGATTTTCTGTAGATTTAAGTTTACTTCAAATTTCATCAGATTTTCTTCAAATTTTATCTGATTTTCTACAGATTTATGTTTACATCAAGTTTCATCGGTTTTTGTTTATTTCAACAAATTTTCTGTAGATTTATATTCACTTCAAATTTCTTGAGATTTTCTTCAGGTTTTTATTCATTTCAAATTTCGCCTGACTTTCTTTAGATTTCATCACATTTTCTTCATATTTACGATTACTTTAAATTTCATAAAAAAAATTTCAGACTTATGTTCCCTTTAATTTTCATCCGATTTCATCAAATTTTCTTTAGATTTCTTCAGATTTATGTTCACTTCATAATTCATCAGATTTAATCAGATTTTCTTTAGAATTATGAATTTACTTCAAGCTTCATAAGATTTTCTTTATATCTATGTTTTCCTCTAAATTTATCAAATTTTCTTAAGATTTCATCCGATTTCATTCGATTTTCTATAGATTTATGTTCACTTCGAATTTCATCAGACTTATATTAACGTCAAATTTCATCATATTTCCTTCAGATTTATGTTCACCTCAAATTTCCTCAGATTTTCTTCCTATTTCATTAGAGTTTCTTCAAATATACGTTCACAAAAAAAGTCATCATATTTTCTTCAGATTTAGGATCACTTCCAATTTCATCAGATTTTCTTTAAGTTTCATCTGATTTTCTACAGCTTTATGTTTACATCAAGTTTCATCTGTTTTTTTTATTTCATCAAATTTTCTGTAGATTTATATTCACTTCAAATTTCATGAGATTTTCTTCAGGTTTTTGTTCAGTTCAAATTTCGTCTCACTTTCTATAGATTTCATCAGTTTTTCTTCATATTTACGATTACTTTAAATTTCATCAAATTTTTTTCAGACTTATGTTCCCATCAATTTTCCTTCGATTTCATCAAATTTTCTTTAGATTTCTTCACATTTATGTTCACTTCATAATTCATCAGATTTAATCAGATTTTCTTTAGAATTATGTATTTACTTCAAGCTTCAGAAGATTTCCTTCATATTTATGTTTACCTCTAAATTCATCAAGTTTTCTTAAGATCTCCTCTGATTTCATCAGATTTTCTGTAGATTTAGGTTTATTTAAAATTTCATCAGATTTTCTTCAAATTTTATTTGATTATCTACAGATTTATGTTTACATCAAGTTTCATCAGTTTTTGTTTATTTCATCAAATTTTCTGTAGATTTATATTCACTTCAAATTTCATGAGATTTTCTTCAGTATTTTGTTTATTTCAAATTTCGCCTGACTTTCTTTAGATTTCATCACATTTTCTTCATATTTACGATTACTTTAAATTTCATAAATTTTTTTCCAGACTTATGTTCCCTTTAATTTTCATCCGATTTCATCAAATTTTCTTTAGATTTCTTCAGATTTTTATGTTCACTTCATAATTCATCAGATTTAATCAGATTTTCTTTAGAATTATGAATTTACTTCAAGCTTCATAAGATTTTCTTTATATCTATGTTTTCCTCTAAATTCATCAAATTTTCTTAAGATTTCATCCGATTTCATCAGATTTTCTGTAGATTTAAGTTCACTTCAAATTTCATCAGACTTATATTAACGTCAAATTTCATCATATTTCCTTCAGATTTATGTTCACCTCAAATTTCCTCAGATTTTCTTCCTATTTCATTAGAGTTTCTTCAAATATACGTTCACAAAAAAATTCATCATATTTTCTTCAGATTTAGGATCACTTCCAATTTCATCAGATTTTCCTTAAATTTCATTTGATTTTCTACAGCTTTATGTTTACATCAAGTTTCATCTGTTTTTTTTTATTTCATCAAATTTTCTGTAGATTTATATTCACTTCAAATTTCATGAGATTTTCTTCATGTTTTTGTTCAGTTCAAATTTCGTCTCACTTTCTATAGATTTCATCAGTTTTTCTTCATATTTACGATTACTTTAAATTTCATCAAATTTTTTTCAGACTTATGTTCCCATCAATTTTCATCTGATTTCATCAAATTTTCTTTAGATTTCT
This sequence comes from Vicia faba, assembly GCA_948472305.1. Lineage (NCBI taxonomy): Eukaryota > Viridiplantae > Streptophyta > Magnoliopsida > Fabales > Fabaceae > Vicia > Vicia faba. Next base: position 24,732 of record CATIWC010001805.1, on the reverse strand, counting down.
TCACATTTATGTTCACTTCATATTTCATCAGATTTAATCAGATTTTCTTTAGAAATATGTATTTACTTCAAGCTTCAGAAGATTTTTCTTCATATTTATGTTTACCTCTAAATTCATCAAATTTTCTTAAGATCTCCTCTGATTTCATTAGATTTTCTATAGATTAAGGTTTACTTCAAATTTCATCAGATTTTCTTCAAATTTCATCTTATTTTTCTACAGATTTATGTATACATCAAGTTTCATCAGATTTTGTTTATTTCATCAAATTTTCTTTAGATTTATATTCACTTCAAATCTCATGATATTTTCTTCATATTTTTGTTCACTTCAAATTTCGTCTGGCTTTCTTTTGATTTCATCATAATTTCTTCATATTTACGATTACTTTAAATTTCATCAAAAAATTTTCAGACTTATATTCCCATCAATTTTCATCTGATTTCATCAAATTTTCTTTAGATTTCTTCACATTTATGTTCACTTCATAATTAATCAGATTTAATCAGATTTTCTTTAGAATTATGTATTTACTTCAAGCTTCAGAAGATTTTCTTCATATTTATGTTTACCTCTAAATTCATCAATTTCTTAAGATCTCCTCTGATTTCATCAGATTTTCTGTAGATTTAGGTTTACTTCAAATTTCATCAGATTTTCTTCAAATTTCATCTTATTTTCTACAGATTTATGTTTACATCAAGTTTCATCAGATTTTGTTTATTTCATCAAATTTTCTTTAGATTTATATTTACTTCAAATTTCATGATATTTTCTTCATATTTTTGTTCACTTCAAATTTCGTCTGGCTTTCTTTTGATTTCATCATAATTTCTTCATATTTACGATTACTTTAAGTTTCATCAAATTTTTTTCAGACTTATATTCCCATCAATTTTCATCCGATTTCATCAAATTTTCTTTAGATTTCTTCACATTTATGTTCACCTCATAATTAATCGGATTTAATCAGATTTTCTTTAGAATTATGTATTTACTTCAAGCTTCTGAAGATTCTCTTCATATTTATGTTTACCTCTAAATTCATCAAGTTTTCTTAAGATCTCCTCTGATTTCATCAGATTTTCTGTAGATTTAAGTTTACTTCAAATTTCATCAGATTTTCTTCAAATTTTATCTGATTTTCTACAGATTTATGTTTACATCAAGTTTCATCGGTTTTTGTTTATTTCAACAAATTTTCTGTAGATTTATATTCACTTCAAATTTCTTGAGATTTTCTTCAGGTTTTTATTCATTTCAAATTTCGCCTGACTTTCTTTAGATTTCATCACATTTTCTTCATATTTACGATTACTTTAAATTTCATAAAAAAAATTTCAGACTTATGTTCCCTTTAATTTTCATCCGATTTCATCAAATTTCTTTAGATTTCTTCAGATTTATGTTCACTTCATAATTCATCAGATTTAATCAGATTTTCTTTAGAATTATGAATTTACTTCAAGCTTCATAAGATTTTCTTTATATCTATGTTTTCCTCTAAATTTATCAAATTTTCTTAAGATTTCATCCGATTTCATTCGATTTTCTATAGATTTATGTTCACTTCAAATTTCATCAGACTTATATTAACGTCAAATTTCATCATATTTCCTTCAGATTTATGTTCACCTCAAATTTCCTCAGATTTTCTTCCTATTTCATTAGAGTTTCTTCAAATATACGTTCACAAAAAAAGTCATCATATTTTCTTCAGATTTAGGATCACTTCCAATTTCATCAGATTTTCTTTAAGTTTCATCTGATTTTCTACAGCTTTATGTTTACATCAAGTTTCATCTGTTTTTTTTATTTCATCAAATTTTCTGTAGATTTATATTCACTTCAAATTTCATGAGATTTTCTTCAGGTTTTTGTTCAGTTCAAATTTCGTCTCACTTTCTATAGATTTCATCAGTTTTTCTTCATATTTACGATTACTTTAAATTTCATCAAATTTTTTTTCAGACTTATGTTCCCATCAATTTTCCTTCGATTTCATCAAATTTTCTTTAGATTTCTTCACATTTATGTTCACTTCATAATTCATCAGATTTAATCAGATTTTCTTTAGAATTATGTATTTACTTCAAGCTTCAGAAGATTTCCTTCATATTTATGTTTACCTCTAAATTCATCAAGTTTTCTTAAGATCTCCTCTGATTTCATCAGATTTTCTGTAGATTTAGGTTTATTTAAAATTTCATCAGATTTTCTTCAAATTTTATTTGATTATCTACAGATTTATGTTTACATCAAGTTTCATCAGTTTTTGTTTATTTCATCAAATTTTCTGTAGATTTATATTCACTTCAAATTTCATGAGATTTTCTTCAGTATTTTGTTTATTTCAAATTTCGCCTGACTTTCTTTAGATTTCATCACATTTTCTTCATATTTACGATTACTTTAAATTTCATAAATTTTTTTCCAGACTTATGTTCCCTTTAATTTTCATCCGATTTCATCAAATTTTCTTTAGATTTCTTCAGATTTTTATGTTCACTTCATAATTCATCAGATTTAATCAGATTTTCTTTAGAATTATGAATTTACTTCAAGCTTCATAAGATTTTCTTTATATCTATGTTTTCCTCTAAATTCATCAAATTTTCTTAAGATTTCATCCGATTTCATCAGATTTTCTGTAGATTTAAGTTCACTTCAAATTTCATCAGACTTATATTAACGTCAAATTTCATCATATTTCCTTCAGATTTATGTTCACCTCAAATTTCCTCAGATTTTCTTCCTATTTCATTAGAGTTTCTTCAAATATACGTTCACAAAAAAATTCATCATATTTTCTTCAGATTTAGGATCACTTCCAATTTCATCAGATTTTCCTTAAATTTCATCTGATTTTCTACAGCTTTATGTTTACATCAAGTTTCATCTGTTTTTTTTTATTTCATCAAATTTTCTGTAGATTTATATTCACTTCAAATTTCATGAGATTTTCTTCATGTTTTTGTTCAGTTCAAATTTCGTCTCACTTTCTATAGATTTCATCAGTTTTTCTTCATATTTACGATTACTTTAAATTTCATCAAATTTTTTTCAGACTTATGTTCCCATCAATTTTCATCTGATTTCATCAAATTTTCTTTAGATTTCTTCACATTTATGTTCACTTCATATTTCATCAGATTTAATCAGATTTTCTTTAGAAATATGTATTTACTTCAAGCTTCAGAAGATTTTCTTCATATTTATGTTTACCTCTAAATTCATCAAATTTTCTTAAGATCTCCTCTGATTTCATTAGATTTTCTATAGATTAAGGTTTACTTCAAATTTCATCAGATTTTCTTCAAATTTCATCTTATTTTCTACAGATTTATGTTTACATCAAGTTTCATCAGATTTTGTTTATTTCATCAAATTTTCTTTAGATTTATATTCACTTCAAATCTCATGATATTTTCTTCATATTTTTGTTCACTTCAAATTTCGTCTGGCTTTCTTTTGATTTCATCATAATTTCTTCATATTTACGATTACTTTAAATTTCATCAAAAAATTTTCAGACTTATATTCCCATCAATTTTCATCTGATTTCATCAAATTTTCTTTAGATTTCTTCACATTTATGTTCACTTCATAATTAATCAGATTTAATCAGATTTTCTTTAGAATTATGTATTTACTTCAAGCTTCTGAAGATTCTCTTCATATTTATGTTTACCTCTAAATTCATCAAGTTTTCTTAAGATCTCCTCTGATTTCATCAGATTTTCTGTAGATTTAAGTTTACTTCAAATTTCATCAGACTTTTATCAAATTTTATCTGACTTTCTACAGATTTATGTTTACATCAAGTTTCATAGGTTTTTGTTTATTTCATCAAATTTTCTGTAGATTTATATTCACTTCAAATTTCATGAGATTTTCTTCAGGTTTTTGTTCATTTCAAATTTCAACTCACTTTCTTTAGATTTCATTACATTTTCTTCATATTTACGATTACTTTAAATTTCATAAAAAAATTTCAGACTTATGTTCCCTTTAATTTTCATCCGATTTCATCAAATTTTCTTTAGATTTCTTCAGATTTATGTTCACTTCATAATTCATCAGATTTAATCAGATTTTCTTTAGAATTATGAATTTACTTCAAGCTTCATAAGATTTTCTTTATATCTATGTTTTCCTATAAATTTATCAAATTTTCTTAAGATTTCATCTGATTTCATCAGATTTTCTGTAGATTTATGTTCACTTCAAATTTCATCAGACTTATATTAACGTCAAATTTCATCATATTTCCTTCAGATTTATGTTCACCTCAAATTTCCTCAGATTTTCTTCCAATTTCATTAGAGTTTCTTCAAATATACGTTCACAAAAAAATTCATCATATTTTCTTCAGATTTAGGATCACTTCCAATTTCATCAGATTTTCCTTAAATTTCATCTGATTCTCTACAGCTTTATGTATACATCAAGTTTCATCTGTTTTTTTTATTTCATCAAATTTTCTGTAGATTTATATTCACTTCAAATTTCATGAGATTTTCTTCAGGTTTTTGTTCAGTTCTAATTTCGTCTCACTTTCTATAGATTTCATCAGTTTTTCTTCATATTTACGATTACTTTAAATTTCATCAAATTTTTTTCAGACTTATGTTCCCATCAATTTTCATCCGATTTCATCAAATTTTCTTTAGATTTCTTCACATTTATGTTCACTTCATAATTCATCAGATTTAATCAGATTTTCTTTAGAATTATGTATTTACTTCAAGCTTCAGAAGATTTTCTTCATATTTATGTTTACCTCTAAATTCATTAAATTTTCTTAAGATCTCCTCTGATTTCATCAGATTTTCTATAGATTAAGGTTTACTTCAAATTTCATCTGATTTTCTTTAAATTTCATCTTATTTTCAACAGATTTATGTTTACATCAAGTTTCATCAGATTTTGTTTATTTCATCAAATTTTCTTTAGATTTATATTCACTTCAAATTTCATGATATTTTCTTCATATTTTTGTTCACTTCAAATTTCGTCTGGCTTTCTTTTGATTTCATCATAATTTCTTCATATTTACGATTACTTTAAATTTCATCAAATTTTTTTCAGACTTATATTCCCATCAATTTTCATCTGATTTCATCAAATTTTCTTTAGATTTCTTCACATTTATGTTCACTTCATAATTCATTAGATTTAATCAGATTTTCTTTAGAATTATGTATTTACTTCAAGTTTCAGAAGATTCTCTTCATATTTATGTTTACCTCTAAATTCATCAAGTTTTCTTAAGATCTCCTCTGATTTCATCAGATTTTCTGTAGATTTAGGTTTACTTCAAATTTCATCAGATTTTCTTCAAATTTTATCTGATTTTCTACAGATTTATGTTTACATCAAGTTTCATCGGTTTTTGTTTATTTCATCAAATTTTCTGTAGCTTTATATTCACTTCAAATTTTATGAGATTTTCTTCAGGTTCTTGTTCATTTCAAATTTCGCCTGACTTTCTTTAGATTTCATCACATTTTCTTCATATTTACGATTACTTTAAATTTCACAAATTTTTTCTAGACTTATGTTCCCTTTAATTTTCATCTGATTTCTTCAAATTTTCTTTAGATTTCTTCAAATTTATGTTCACTTCATAATTCATCAGATTTAATCAGATTTTCTTTAGAATTATGAATTTACTTCAAGCTTCATAAGATTTTCTTTATATGTATGTTTTCCTCTAAATTCATCAAAATTTCTTAAGATTTCATCCGATTTCATCAGATTTTCTATAGATTTATGTTCACCTCAAATTTCCTCAGATTTTCTTCCTATTTCATTAGAGTTTCTTCAAATATACGTTCACAAAAAAATTCATCATATTTTCTTCAGATTTAGGATCACTTCCAATTTCATCAGATTTTCTTTAAATTTCATTTGATTTTCTACAACTTTATGTTTACATCAAGTTTCATCTGTTTTTTTTATTTCATCAAATTTTCTGTAGATTTATATTCACTTCAAATTTCATGAGATTTTCTTCAGGTTTTTGTTCAGTTCAAATTTCGTCTCACTTTCTATAGATTTCATCAGTTTTTCTTCATATTTACGATTACTTTAAATTTCATCAAATTTTTTTCAGACTTATGTTCCCATAAATTTTCATCCGATTTCATCAAATTTTCTTTAGATTTCTTCACATTTATGTTCACTTCATAATTCATCAGATTTAATCATATTTTCTTTAGAATTATGTATTTACTTCAAGCTTTAGAAGATTTTCTTCATATTTATGTTTACCTCTAAATTCATCAAATTTTCTTAAGATCTCCTCTGATTTCATCAGATTTTCTGTAGATTTAGGTTCACTTCAAATTTCATCTGATTTTCTTCAAATTTCATCTTATTTTCTACAGATTTATGTTTACATCAAGTTTCATCAAATTTTATTTATTTCATCAAATTTTCTTTAGATTTATATTCACTTCAAATTTCATGATATTTTCTTCATATTTTTGTTCACTTCAAATTTCGTCTGGCTTTCTTTTGATTTCATCATAATTTCTTCATATTTACAATTACTTTAAATTTCATCAAATTTTTTCAGACTTATATTCCCATCAATTTTCATCTGATTTCATCAAATTTTCTTTAGATTTCTTCACATTTATGTTCACTTTATAATTCATCAGATTTAATCAGATTTTCTTTAGAATCATGTATTTACTTCAAGCTTCAGAAGATTCTCGTCATATTTATGTTTACCTCTAAATTCATCAAGTTTTCTTAAGATCTCCTCTGATTTCATCAGATTTTCTGTAGATTAAGGTTTACTTCAAATTTCATCAGATTTTCTTCAAATTTTATCTGATTTTCTACAGATTTATGTTTACATAAGGTTTCATCGGTTTTTGTTTACTTCATCAAATTTTCTGTAGATTTATATTCACTTCAAATTTCATGAGATTTTCTTCAGGTTTTTGTTCATTTCAAATTTCGCCTGACTTTCTTTAGATTTCATCACATTTTCTTCATATTTACGATTACTTTAAATTTCATAAAAAAAAATTCAGATTTATGTTCCCTTTAATTTTCATCCGATTTCATCAAATTTTCTTATGATTTCTTCAGATTTATGTTCACTTCATAATTCATCAGATTTAATCAGATTTTCTTTAAAATTATGAATTTACTTCAAGTTTCATAAGATTTTCTTTATATCTATGTTTTCCTCTAAATTCATCAAATTTTCTTAAGATTTCATCCGATTTCATCAAATTTTCTGTAGATTTATGTTCACTTCAAATTTCATCAGACTTATATTAACTTCAAATTTCATCATATTTCCTTCAGATTTATCTTCACCTCAAATTTCCTCAGATTTTCTTCCTATTTCATTAGAGTTTCTTCAAATATATGTTCAAAAAAAATTCATCAGATTTTCTTCAGATTTAGGATCACTTCTAATTTCTTCATATTTTCTTTAAATTTTATCTAATTTTCTACTGCTTTATGTTTACATCAAGTTTCATCTGTTTTTTTTAATTTCATCAAATTTTCTGTAGATTTATATTCACTTCAAATTTCATGAGATTTTCTTCAGGTTTTTGTTCACTTCAAATTTCGTCTCACTTTCTATAGATTTCATCAGTTTTTCTTCATATTTACGATTACTTTAAATTTCATCAATTTTTTTCAGACTTATATTCCCATCAATTTTCATCCGATTTCATCAAATTTTCTTTAGATTTTTTCACATTTATGTTCACTTCATAATTCAACAGATTTAATCAGATTTTCTTTAGAATTATGTATTTACTTCACGCTTTAGAAGATTTTCTTCATATTTATGTTTACCTCTAAATTCATCAAGTTTTCTTAAGATCTCCTCTAATTTCATCAGATTTTCTGTAGATTTAGGTTTACTTCAAATTTCATCAGATTTTCTTCAAATTTTATCTGATTTTCTACAGATTTATGTTTACATCAAGTTTCATTGGTTTTTGTTTATTTCATCAAATTTTCTGTAGATTTATATTCAGTTCAAATTTCTTGAGATTTTCTTCAGGTTTTTGCTCACTTCAAATTTCGCCTGACTTTCTTTAGATTTCATCAGATTTTCTTCATATTTACGATTACTTTAAATTTCATCACATTTTTTTCAGACTTATGTTCCCTTCAATTTTCATCCGATTTCATCAAATTTTATTTAGATTTCTTTAGATTTATGTTCAATTCATAATTCATCAGATTTAATCAGATTTTCTTTAGAATTATGTAATTACTTCAAGCTTTATAATATTTTCTTCATATCCATGTTTACCTATAAATTCATCAAATTTTCGTAAGATTTCATCCGATTTCATCAGATTTTCTGTAGATTTATGTTCACTTCAAATTTCATCAGACTTATATTAACGTCAAATTTCATCATATTTCCTTCAGATTTATGTTCACCTTAAATTTCCTCACACTTTCTTCCTATTTCATTAGAGTTTCTTCAAATATATGTTCACAAAAAAATTCATCAAATTTTCTTCAGATTTAGGATCACTTCCAATTTCATCAGATTTTCTTTAAATTTCATCTGATTTTCTACAGATTTATGTTTACATCAAGTTTCATCAGATTTTGTTTATTTCATCAAATTTTCTTTTGATTTATATTCACTTCAAGTTTCGTCTGACTTTCTTTAGATTTCATCAGTTTTTCCTCATATTTACGATTACTTTAAGTTTCATCAAATTTTTTTCAGACTTATATTCCCATCAATTTTCATTCGATTTCATCAGATTTTCTTTAGATTTATGTATTTACTTCAAGCTTCATAATATTTTCTTCATATTTATATTTACCTCTAAATTCATCAAATTTTCTTAAGATTTCATCCGATTTCATCAGATTATCTGTAGATTTATGTTCACTTCAAATTTCACCAGACTTATGTTAACGTCAAATTTCATCATATTTCCTTCAGATTTATGTTCACCTCAAATTTCCTCAGATTTTCTTCCTATTTCATCAGATTGTCTGTAGATTTATGTTCACATCAATTTTTTTTCAGATTTAGGATTAATTTCAATTTACTCAGATTTGCTTTAAATTTCATCTGATTTTCTACAGCTTTATGTTTACATCATGTTTCAACTTTTTTTTTATTTCATCAAATTTTTTGTAGATTTATATTCACTTCAAATTTCATGAGATTTTCTTCAGGTTTTTGTTCACTTCAAATTTCAACTCACTTTCTTTAGATTTCATCAGTTTTTCTCCATATTTACGATTACTTTAAATTTCATCAAATTTTTTTCAGACTTACGTTCCCTTCAATTTTCATACAATTTCATCAAATTTTCTTTAGATTTCTTTAGATTTCTTCAGATTTATGCTCACTTCATAATTCATCAGATTTAATCAGATTTTCTTTATAATTATGTATTTACTTCAAGCTTCATAAGATTTTCTTTATATTTATGTTTACCTCTAAATTCATCAAATTTTCTTAAGATCTGATCCGATTTCATCAGATTTTCTATAGATTAATGTTCACTTTAAATTTCATCAGACTTATGTTAACGTCAAATTTCATCATATTTCCTTCAGATTTATGTTCACCTCAAATTTCCTCAGATTTTCTTCCTATTTCATTAGAGTTTCTTCAGATATACGTTCACAAAAATATTCATTATATTTTCTTCAAATTTAGGTTCACTTCCAATTTCATCAGATTTTCTTCAAATTTCAACTGATTTTCTACAGATTTATGATTACATCAAGTTTCATCAGTTTTTGTTTATTTCATCAAATTTTCTTTAAATTTATATTTAATTCAAATTTCATGAGATTTTCTTCAGGTTTTTGTTCACTTCAAATTTCTTCTGACTTTCTTTAGATTTCATCAGTTTTTCTTCATATTTACGATTACTTTAAATTTCATCAAATTTTTTTCAGACTTATGTTCCCATCAATTTTATTCCGATTTCATCAAATTTTCTTTAGATTTCTTCAGATTTAAGTTCAGTTCATAATTCATTAGATTTAATAAGATTTTCTTTAGAATTATGTATTTACTTCAAGCTTCATAAGATTTTCTTCATATTTATGTTTACCTCTAAATTCATCAAATTTTCTTAAGATATAATCTGATTTCATCAGATTTTCGATAGATTTATGTTCACTTCAAATTTCATCAGACTTATGTTTATGTTCACCTCAAGTTACCTCAGTTTTTCTTCCTATTTCATTAGAGTTTCTTCAGATATATATATGTTCACAAAAATATTCATTAGATTTTCTTCAAATTTAGGTTCACTTCCAATTTCATCTGATTTTCTTCAAATTTCATCATATTTTCTACAAATTTATGTTTACATCATGTTTCATCAGTTTTTGTTTATTTCATCATATTTTCTTTAAATTTATATTCACTTCAAATGTCATGAGATTTTCTTCAGGTTTTTGTTCACTTCAAATTTCGTCTGACTTTCTATAGATTTCATCAGTTTTTCTTCATATTTACGATTACTTTAAATTTCATCAAATTTTTTTCAGACTTATGTTCCCATCAATTTTCATCCTATTTCATCAAATTTTCTTTAGTTTTCTTCAAATTTATGTTCAGTTCGTAATTCATCAGATTTAATCAGATTTTCTTTAGAATTATGTATTTACTTCAAGCTTCTTAAGATTTTCTTCATATTTATGTTTACCTCTAAATTCATCAAATTTTCTTAAGATTTCATCCGATTTCATCAGATTTTCTGTAGCATTATGTTCACTTCAAATTTCATCAGAATTATGTTAACGTCAAATTTCATCATATTTCCTCAGATTTTCTTCCTATTTCATTAGAGTTTCTTCAGATATACGTTCACCAAAATATTCATTAGATTTTCTTCAAATTTAGGTTCACTTCCAATTTCATCAGATTTTCTTCAAATTTCATCTGATTTTCTACAGATTTATGTTTACATCAAGTTTCATCAGTTTTTGTTTATTTCATCAAATTTTCTTTAAATTTATATTCACTTCAAATTTCATGAGATTTTATTCAGGTTTTTGTTCACTTCAAATTTCGTCTGACTTTCTTTAGATTTCATCAGTTTTTCCTCATATTTACGATTACTTTAAATTTCATCAAATTTTTTTTCAGACTTACGTTCCCTTCAATTTTCATACAATTTCATCAAATTTTCTTTAGATTTCTTTAGATTTCTTCAGACTTATGCTCACTTCATAATTCATCAGATTTAATCAGATTTTCTTTATAATTATGTATTTACTTCAAGCTTCATAAGATTTTCTTCATATTTATGTTTACCTCTAAATTCATCAAATTTTCTTAAGATCTGATCCGATTTCATCAGATTTTCTATAGATTAATGTTCACTTCAAATTTCATCAGACTTATGTTAACGTTAAATTTCATCATATTTCCTTCAGATTTATGTTCACCTCAAATTTCCTCAGATTTTCTTCCTATTTCATTAGAGTTTCTTCAGATATACGTTCACAAAAATATTCATTATATTTTCTTCAAATTTAGGTTCACTTCCAATTTCATCAGATTTTCTTCAAATTTCAACTGATTTTCTACAGATTTATGATTACATCAAGTTTCATCAGTTTTTGTTTATTTCATCAAATTTTCTTTAAATTTATATTTAATTCAAATTTCATGAGTTTTCTTCAGGTTTTTGTTCACTTCAAATTTCGTCTGACTTTCTTTAGATTTCATCAGTTTTTCTTCATATTTACGATTACTTTAAATTTCATCAAATTTTTTTCAGACTTATGTTCCCATCAATTTTAATCCGATTTCATCAAATTTTCTTTAGATTTCTTCAGATTTATGTTCAGTTCATAATTCATCAGATTTAATAAGATTTTCTTTAGAATTACGTATTTACTTCAAGCTTCATAAGATTTTCTTCATATTTATGTTTACCTCTAAATTCATCAAATTTTCTTAAGATATAATCTGATTTTATCAGATTTTCGATAGATTTATGTTCACTTCAAATTTCATCAGAATTATGTTAACGTCAAATTTCATCATATTTCCTTCGGATTTATGTTCACCTCAAGTTACCTCAGTTTTTCTTCCTATTTCATTAGAGTTTCTTCAGATATATATGTTCACAAAAATATTCATTAGATTTTCTTCAAATTTAGGTTCAGTTCTAATTTCATCAGATTTTCTTCAAATTTCATCATATTTTCTACAAATTTATGTTTACATCAAGTTTCATCAATTTTTGTTTATTTCATCATATTTCCTTTAAATTTATATTCACTTCAAATTTCATGAGATTTTCTTCAGGTTTTTGTTCACTTCAAATTTCGTCTGACTTTCTATAGATTTCATCAGTTTTTCTTCATATTTACGATTACTTTAAATTTCATCAAATTTTTTTCAGACTTATGTTCCCATCAATTTTAATCCTATTTCATCAAATTTTCTTTAGATTTCTTCAAATTTATGTTCAGTTCGTAATTCATCAGATTTAATCAGATTTTCTTTAGAATTATGTATTTACTTCAAGCTTCTTAAGATTTTCTTCATATTTATGTTTACCTCTAAATTCATCAAATTTTCTTAAGATCTCATTCGATATCATCAGATTTTCTGTAGATTAATGTTCACTTCCAATTTCATCAGACTTATGTTAACGTCAAATTTCATCATATTTCCTTCAGATTTATGTTCACCTCAAATTTCCTCAGATTTTCTTCCTATTTCATTAGAGTTTCTTCAGATATATGTTCACAAAAATATTCATTAGATTTTCTTCAAATTTAGGTTCACTTCCAATTTCATCAGATTTTCTTCGAATTTCACCATATTTTCTACAGATTTATGTTTACATCAAGTTTCATCAGTTTTTGTTTATTTCATCAAATTTTCTTTAAATTTATATTCACTTCAAATTTCATGAGATTTTCTTCAGGTTTTTGTTCACTTCAAATTTCGTCTGACTTTCTTTAGATTTAATCAGTTTTTCTTCATATTTACGATTACTTTAAATTTCGTCAAATTTTTTCCAGACTTATTTCCCATCAATTTTCATCTGATTTCTTCAAATTTTCTTTAGATTTCCTCAGATTTATATTCAGTTCATAATTCATCAGATTTAATCAGATTTTCTTTAGAATTATGTATTTACTTCAAGCTTCATAAGATTTTCTTCATATTTTCTTAAGATTTCATCTGATTTCATCAGATTTTCTTTAGATTTACGTTCACTTCAAATTTCATCAGACTTATGTTAACGTCAAATTTATTCATATTTCCTTCAGATTTATGTTCACCTCAAATTTCCTCAGATTTTCTTCCTATTTCATTAGAGTTTCTTCAAATATATGTTCACAAAAATATTCATTAGATTTTCTTCAAATTTCCTCATATTTTCTACAGATTTAGTTTTACATCAAGTTTCATGAGTTTTTGTTTATTTCATCAAATTTTCAGTAGATTTATATTCACTTCAAATTTCACCATATTTTCTTCAGGTTTTTGTTCACTTCAAATTTCGTCTTACTTTCTTTAGATTTCATCAGTTTTTCTTCATATTTAAGATTACTTTAAATTTCATCAAATTTTTTTCAGACTTATGTTCCCATCAATTTTCATCTGATTTCATCAAATTTTCTTTAGATTTCTTCAGATTTATGTTCACTTCATAATTCATCAGATTTAATCAGAGTTTCTTTAGATTTCTTCAGATTTATGTTCACTTCATAATTCATCAGATTTAATCATATTTTCTTTAGAATTATGTATTTACTTCAAGCTTCATAAGATTTTCTTCATATTTATGTTTACCTCTAAATTAATCAAATTTTCTTAAGATTTCATCCGATTTCATCAGATTTTCTATAGATTTATGTTCACTTCAAATTTCATCAGACTTATGTTAACGTCAAATTTCATCATATTTCCTTCAGATTTATGTTCACCTCAAATTTCCTCAGATTTTCTTCTTATTTCATTAGAGTTTCTTTAGATATATGTTCACAAAAATATTCATTAGATTTTCTTCAAATTTAGGTTCACTTCCGATTTCATCAGAATTTCTTCAAAATTCATCTTATTTTCTAAAGATTTATGTTTACATCAAGTTTCATCAGTTTTTGTTTATTTCATCAAATTTTCTTTAAATTTATATTCACTTCAAATTTCATGAGATTTTCTTGAAGTTTTTGTTCACTTCAAATTTTGTCTGACTTTCTTTAGATTTCATCAGTTTTCTTCATATGTACGATAACTTTAAATTTCATCAAATTTTTTTCAGACTTATGTTCCCATCAATTTTCATCTGATTTCTTCAAATATTCTTGAGATTTCTTCAGATTTATGTTCATTTCATAATTCATCGAATTTAATCATATTTTCTTTAGAATTATGTATTTACTTCAAGCTTCATAAGATTTTCTTCATATTTATGTTTATCTCTAAATTCATCAAATTTTCTTAAGATTTCATCTGATTTCATCAGATTTTCTGTAGATTTATGTTCACTTCAAATTTCATCAGACTTATGTTAACGTCAAATTTCATCATATTTTCTTCAGATTTTTGTTGACCTCAAATTTCCTCAGATTTTCTTCCTATTTTATTAGAGTTTCTTAAGATATATGTTCACCAAAAAATTCATCATATTTTCTTCAGATTTAGGATCACTTCCAATTTCATCAGATTTTCTTTAAATTTCATCTGATTTTCTACAACTTTTTGTTTACATCAAGTTTCATCTATTTTTTTTTATTTCATCAAATTTTCTATAGATTTATATTCACTTCAAATTTCATGAGATTTTCTTCGGGGTTTTGTTCACTTCAAATTTCGTCTGACTTTCTTTAGATTTCATCAGTTTTTCTTCATATTTACGATTACTTTAAATTTCATCAAATTTTTTTCAGACTTTTGTTCCCATCAATTTTCATCCGATTTCATCAAATTTTCTTTAGATTTCTTCAGATTTATGTTCACTTCATAATTCATTAGATATAATCAGATTTTCTTTAGAATTATGTATTTACTTCAAGCTTCATAAGATTTTCTTCATATTTATGTTTACCTCTAAATTCATCAAATTTTCTTAAGATTTCATCCGATTTCATCAGATTTTCTGTAGATTTATGTTCACTTCAAATTTCATCAGACTTATGTTAACGTCTAATTTAGTCATATTTCCTTCAGATTTATGTTCACCTCAAATTTCCTCAGATTTTCTTCCTATTTCATTAGAGTTTCTTCAGATATATGTTCACAAAAATATTCATTAGATTTTCTTCAAATTTAGGTTCACTTCCAATTTCATCAGATTTTCTTCAAATTTCCTCATATATTCTACAGATTTATGTTTACATCAAGTTTCATCAGTTTTTGTTTATTTCATCAAACTTTCAGTAGATTTATATACACTTCAAATTTCATGATATTTTCTTCAGGTTTTTGTTCACTTCAAATTTCGTCTGACTTTCTTTAGATTTCATCAGTTTTTCTTCATATTTACGATTACTTTAAATTTCATAAAAAAATTTCAGACTTATGTTCCCATCAATTTTCATCCGATTTCATCAAATTTTCTTTAGATTTCTTCAAATTTATGTTCACTTCATAATTCATCAGATTTAATCAGATTTTCTTTAGAATTATGTATTTACTTCAAGCTTCATAAGATTTTCTTCATATTTATGTTTACCTATAAGTTCATCAAATTTTCTTAAGATTTCATCCAATTTCATCAGATTTTCTGTAGATTTATTTTCACTTCAAATTTCATCAGACTTATGTTAACGTCAAATTTCATCATATTTCCTTCAGATTTATGTTCACCTCAAATTTCCTCAGATTTTCTTCCTATTTCATTAGAGTTTCTTCAGATATATGTTCACAAAAATATTCATTAGATTTTCTTCAAATTTAGGTTCACTTCCAATTTCATCAGATTTTCTTCAAATTTAATCTTATTTTCTACATATTTATGTTTACATCAAGTTTCATCAGATTTTGTTTATTTCATCAAATTTTCGTTAGATTTATATTCACTTCAAATTTCATGAGATTTTCTTCAGGTTTTTGTTCACTTCAAATTTCGTCTAACTTTCTTTAGATTTCATTAGTTTTTCTTCATATTTACGATTACTTTAAATTTCATCAAATTTTTTTCAGACTTATGTTCCCAACAATTTTCATCCAATTTCATCAAATTTTCTTTAGATTTCTTCAGATTTATGTTCAGTTCATAATTCATCAGATTTTATCAGATTTTCTTTGGAATTATGTATTTACTTCAAGCTTCATAAGATTTTCTTCATATTTATGTTTACCTCTAAATTCATCAAATTTTCTTAAGATTTCATCCGATTTCATCAGATTTTCTGTAGATTTATGTTCACTTCAAATTTCATCTGACTTATGTTAACGTCAAATTTAGTCATATTTCCTTCAGATTTATGTTCACTTCAAATTTCCTCAGATTTTCTTCCTATTTCATTAGAGTTTCTTCAAATATATGTTCACAAAAATATTCATTAGATTTTCTTCAAATTTAGGTTCACTTCCAATTTCATCAGTTTTTCTTCAAATTTCCTCATATTTTCTACAGATTTATGTATACATCAAGTTTCATCAGTTTTTGTTTATTTCTTCAAATTTTCTTTAAATTTATATTCACTTCAAATTTCATGAGATTTTCTTCAGGTTTTTGTTCACTTCAAATTTTGTCTGACTTTCTTTAGATTTCATCAGTTTTTCTTCATATTTACGATTACTTTAAATTTCATGAAAAAAATTTCAGACTTATGTTCCCATCAATTTTCATCCGATTTCATCAAATTTTCTTTAGATTTCTTCAGATTTATGTTCACTTCATAATTCATCAGATTTAATCAGATTTTCTTTAGAATTATGTATTTACTTCAAGCTTCATAAGATTTTCTTCATATTTATGTTTACCTCTAAATTCATCAAATTTTCTTAAGATTTCATCCGATTTCATCAGATTTTCTGTATATTTATGTTCACTTCAAATTTCATCAGACTTATGTTAACGTCAAATTTCATCATATTTCCTTCAGATTTATGTTCACCTCAAATTTCCTCAGATTTTCTTCCTATTTCATTAGATTTTCTTCATATATATGTTCACAAAAATATTCATTAGATTTTCTTCAAATTTAGGTTCACTTCCAATTTCATCATATTTTCTTCAAATTTCCTCATATTTTCTAAAGATTTATGTTTACATCAAGTTTCATCAGTTTTTGTTTATTTCATCAAATTTTCAGTAGATTTATATTCACTTCAAATTTCATGAGATTTTCTTCAGGTTTTTTTTTCACTTCAAATTTCGTCTGACTTTCTTTAGATTTCATAAGTTTTTCTTCATATTTACGATTACTTTAAATTTCATCAAATTTTTTTCAGACTTGTGTTCCCATCAATATTCATCGGATTTCATCAAATTTTCTTTAGATTTCTTCAGATTTATGTTCACTTCATAATTCATCAGATTTAATCAGATTTTCTTTAGAATTATGTATTTACTTCAAGCTTCATAAGATTTTCTTCATATTTATGTTTACCTCTAAATTAATCAAATTTTCATAAGATTTCATCTGATTTCATCATATTTTCTGTAGATTTATGTTCACTTCAAATTTCATCAGACTTATGTTAACGTCAAATTTAGTCATATTTCCTTCAGATTTATGTTCACCACAAATTTCCTTAGATTTTCTTCCTATTTCATTAGAGTTTCTTCAGATAAATGTTCACAAAAATATTCATTAGATTTTCTTCAAATTTAGGTTCACTACCAATTTCATCAGATTTTCTTCAAATTTCCTCATATTTTCTACAGATTTATGTTTACATCAAGTTTCATCAGTTTTTGTTTATTTCATCAAATTTTCAATAGATTTATATTCACTTCAAATTTCATGATATTTTCTTCAGGTGTTTGTTCACTTCAAATTTCGTCTGACTTTCTTTAGATTTCATCAGTTTTTCTTCATATTTACGATTACTTTAAATTTCATCAAAAAAATTTCAGACTTATGTTCCCATCAATTTTCATCCGATTTCATCAAATTTTATTTAGATTTCTTCAGATTTTATGTTCACTTCAAATTTCATCAGACTTATGTTAACGTCAAATATCATCATATTTCCTTCAGATTTATGTTCACCTCAAATTTCCTCAGATTTTCTTCCTATTTCATTAGATTTTCTTCATATATATGTTCACAAAAATATTCATTAGATTTTCTTCAAATTTAAGTTCACTTCCAATTTCATCAGATTTTCTTCAAATTTCCTCATATTTTCTACAGATTTATGTTTACATCAAGTTTCGTCAGTTTTTGTTTATTTCATCAAATTTTCAGTAGATTTATATTCACTTCAAATTTCATGAGAATTTCTTCAGGTTTTTGTTCACTTCAAATTTCGTCTGACTTTCTTTAGATTTCATAAGTTTTTCTTCATATTTACGATTACTTTAAATTTCATCAAATTTTTTTCAGACTTATGTTCCCATCAATTTTCATCCGATTTCATAAAATTTTCTTTAGATTTCTTCAGATTTATGTTCACTTCATAATTCATCAGATTTAATCAGATTTTCTTTAGAATTATGTATTTACTTCAAGCTTCATAAGATTTTCTTCATATTTATGTTCACCTCTAAATTAATCAAATTTTCATAAGATTTCATCTGATTTCATCAGATTTTCTGTAGATTTATGTTCACTTCAAATTTCATCAGACTTATAATAACGTCAAATTTAGTCATATTTGCTTCAGATTTATGTTCACCTCAAATTTCCTCAGATTTTCTTCCTATTTCATTAGAGTTTCTTCAGATAAATGTTCACAAAAATATTCATTAGATTTTCTTCAAATTTAGGTTCACTACCAATTTCATCAGATTTTCTTCAAATTTCCTCATATTTTTACAGATTTATGTTTACATCAAGTTTCATCAGTTTTTGTTTATTTCATCAAATATTCAGTAGATTTATATTCACTTCAATTTCATGATATTTTCTTAAGGTTTTTGTTCACTTCAAATTTCGTCTGACTTTCTTTAGATTTCATCAGTTTTTCTTCATATTTACGATTACTTTAAATTTCATCAAAAAAATTCAGACTTATGTTCCCATCAATTTTCATCTGATTTCATCAAATTTTCTTTAGATTTCTTCAGATTTATGTTCACTTCATAATTCATCAGATTTAATCAGATTTTCTTTAGAATTATGTATTTACTTCAAGCTTCATAAGATTTTCTTCATATTTATGTTTACCTCTAAATTCATCAAATTTTCGTAAGATTTCATCCGATTTCATCAGATTTTTTGTAGATTTTTGTTCACTTCAAATTTCATCAGACTTATGTTAACGTCAAATTTAATCATATTTCCTTCAGATTTATGTTCACCTCAAATTTCCTCAGATTTTCTTCCTATTTCATTAGAGTTTCTTCAGATATATGTTCACAAAAATATTCATTAGATTTTCTTCAAATTTAGGTTCACTTCGAATTTCATCAGATTTTCTTCAAATTTCCTCATATTTTCTACAGATTTATGTTTACATCAAGTTTCATCAGTTATTGTTTATTTCATCAAATTTTCAGTAGATTTATATTCACTTCAAATTTCATGAGATTTTCTTCAGGTTTTTGTTCACTTCAAATTTCGTCTGACTTTCTTTAAATTTCATCAGTTTTTCTTCATATTTGCGATTACTTTAAATTTCATCAAAAAATTTCAGACTTATGTTCCCTTCAATTTTCATCTGATTTCATCAAATTTTCTTTACATTTCTTCAGAGTTATGTTCAGTTCATAACTCATCAGATTTAATCAGATTTTCTTTAGAATTATGTATTTACTTCAAGCTTCATAAGATTTTCTTCATATTTATGTTTACCTTCAAATTCATCAAATTTTCTTAAGATTTCATCCGATTTCATCATATTTTCTGTATATTTTTGTTCACTTCAAATTTCATCAGACTGATGTTAACGTCAAATTTCATCATATTTCCTTCAGATTTATGTTCACCTAAAAATTTCCTCAGATTTTCGTCCTATTTCATTAGATTTTCTTCAGATATATGTTCGCAAAAATATTCATTAGATTTTCTTCAAATTTAGGTTCACTTCCAATTTCATCATATTTTCTTCAAATTTCCTCATATTTTCTACAGATTTATGTTTACATCAAGTTTCATCAGTGATTGTTTATTTCATCAAATTTTCAGTAGATTTATATTCACTTCAAATTTCATGAGATTTTCTTCAGGTTTTTTTTCACTTCAAATTTCGTCTGACTTTCTTTAGATTTCATAAGTTTTTCTTCATATTTACGATTACTTTAAATTTCATCAAATTTTTTTCAGACTTATGTTCCCATCAATTTTCATCCGATTTCATCAAATTTTCTTTAGATTTCTTCAGATTTATGTTCACTTCATAATTCATCAGATTTAATCAGATTTTCTTTAGAATTATGTATTTACTTCAAGCTTCATAAGATTTTCTTCATATTTATGTTCACCTCTAAATTCATCAAATTTTCTTAAGATTTCATCCGATTTCATCAGATTTTCTGTAGATTTATGTTCACTTCAAATTTCATCAGACTTATGTTAACGTCAAATTTAATCATATTTCCTTCATATTTATGTTCACCTCAAATTTCATCAGATTTTCTTCCTATTTCATTAGAGTTTCTTCAGATATATGTTCACAAAAATATTCATTAGATTTTCTTCAAATTTAGGTTCACTTCCAATTTCATCAGATTTTCTTCAAATTTCATCTTATTTTCTACATATTTATGTTTACATCAAGTTTCGTCAGATTTAGTTTATTCCATCAAATTTTCTTTAGATTTATATTCACTTCAAATTTCATGAGATTTTCTTCAGGTTTTTGTTCACTTCAAATTTCGTCTGACTTTCTTTAGATTTCATTAGTTTTTCTTCATATTTACGATTACTTTAAATTTCATCAAATTTTTTTCAAACTTATGTTCCCAGCAATTTTCATCCAATTTCATCAAATTTTCTTTAGATTTCTTCAGATTTATGTTCAGTTCATAACTTATCAGATTTAATCAGATTTTCTTTAGAATTATGTATTTACTTCAAGCTTCATAAGATTTTCTTCATATTTATGTTTACCTCTAAATTCATCAAATTTTCTTAAGATTTCATCAGATTTTCCGTAGATTTATGTTCACTTCAAATTTCATCTGACTTATGTTAACGTCAAATTTAGTCATATTTCCTTCAGATTTATGTTCACCTCAAATTTCCTCAGATTTTCTTCCTATTTCATTAGAGTTTCTTCAGATATATGTTCACAAAAATATTCATTAGATTTTCTTCAAATTTAGGTTCACTTCCAATTTCATCATATTTTCTTCAAATTTCCTCATATTTTCTACAGATTTATGTTTACATCAAGTTTCATCAGTTATTGTTTATTTCATCAAATTTTCAGTAGATTTATATTCACTTCAAATTTCATGAGATTTTCTTCAGGTTTTTTTTCACTTCGAATTTCGTCTAACTTTCTTTAGATTTCATAAGTTTTTCTTCATATTTGCGATTACTTTAAATTTCATCAAAAAAATTTCAGACTTATGTTCCCTTCAATTTTCATCCGATTTCATCAAATTTTCTTTACATTTCTTCAGAGTTATGTTCAGTTCATAACTTATCAGATTTAATCAGATTTTCTTTAGAATTATGTATTTACTTCAAGCTTCATAAGATTTTCTTCATATTTATGTTTACCTCTAAATTCATCAAATTTTCTTAAGATTTCATCCGATTTCATCATATTTTCTGTATATTTTTGTTCACTTCAAATTTCATCAGACTTATGTTAACGTCAAATTTCATCATATTTCCTTCAGATTTATGTTCACCTCAAATTTCCTCAGATTTTCTTCCTATTTCATTAGATTTTCTTCAGATATATGTTCAAAAAATATTCATTAGATTTTCTTCAAATTTAGGTTCACTTTCAATTTCATCATTTTTCTTCAAATTTCCTCATATTTTCTACAGATTTATGTTTACATCAAGTTTCATCAGTTATTGTTTATTTCATCAAATTTTCAGTAGATTTATACTCACTTCAAATTTCATGAGATTTTCTTCAGGTTTTTTTTCACTTCAAATTTCGTCTGACTTTCTTTAGATTTCATAAGTTTTTCTTCATATTTACGATTACTTTAAATTTCATCAAATTTTTTCAGACTTATGTTCCCATCAATTTTCATCCGATTTCATCAAAATTTTCTTTAGATTTCTTCAGATTTATGTTCACTTCATAATTCATCAGATTTAATCAGATTTTCTTTAGAATTATGTATTTACTTCAAGCCTCATAAGATTTTCTTCATATTTATGTTTACCTCTAAATTCATCAAATTTTCTTAAGATTTCATCCGATTTCATCAGATTTTCTATAGATTTATGTTCACTTCAAATTTCATCAGACTTATGTTAATGTCAAATTTCATCATATTTCCTTCAGATTTATGTTCACCTCAAGTTTCCTCAGATTTTCTTCCTATTTCATTAGAGTTTCTTAAGATATATGTTCTCCAAAAAATTCATCATATTTTCTTCAGATTTAGGATCACTTCCAATTTCATCAGATTTTCTTTAAATTTCATCTGATTTTCTACAACTTTATGTTTACATCAAGTTTCATCAGATTTTGTTTATTTCATCAGATTTTCTGTAGATTTATATTCACTTCAAATTTCATGAGATTTTCTTCAGGTTTTTGTTCACTTCAAATTTCGTCTGACTTTCTTTAGATTTCATCAGTTTTTCTTCATATTTACGATTACTTTAAATTTCATCAAAAATTTTCCAGACTTATGTTCCCAGCAATTTTCATCCAATTTCATCAAATTTTCTTTAGATTTCTTCAGATTTATGTTCAGTTCATAATTCATCAGATTTAATCAGATTTTCTTTAGAATTATGTATTTACTTCAAGTTTGATAAGATTTTCTTCATATTTATGTTTACCTCTAAATTCATCAAATTTTCTTAAGATTTCATCCGATTTCATCAGATTTTCTGTAGATTTATGTTGACTTCAAATTTCATCTGACTTATGTTAACGTCAAATTTAGTCATATTTCCTTCAGATTTATGTTCACCTCAAATTTCCTCAGATTTGCTTCCTATTTCATTAGAGTTTCTTCAGATATATGTTCACAAAAATATTCATTAGATTTTCTTCAAATATAGGTTCACTTCCAATTTCATCATATTTTCTTCAAATTTCCTCATATTTTCTACAGATTTATGTTTACATCAAGTTTCATCAATTACTGTTTATTTCATCAAATTTTCAGTAGATTTATATTCACTTCAAATTTCATGAGATTTTCTTTAGGTTTTTTTTCACTTCAAATTTCGTCTGACTTTCTTTAGATTTCATAAGTTTTTCTTCATATTTACGATTACTTTAAATTTCATCAATTTTTTTTCAGACTTATGTTCCCATCAAATTTCATCCGATTTCATCAAATTTTCTTTAGATTTCTTCAGATTTATGTTCACTTCATAATTCATCAGATTTAATCAGATTTTCTTTAGAATTATGTATTTACTTCAAGCTTCATAAGATTTTCTTCATATTTATGTTTACCTCTAAATTCATCAAATTTTCTTAAGATTTCATCCGATTTCATCAGATTTTCTGTAGATTTATGTTCACTTCAAATTTCATCAGACTTATGTTAACGTCAAATTTCATCATATTTCCTTCAGATTTATGTTCACCTCAAATTTCCTCAGGTTTTTCTTCCTATTTCATTAGAGTTTCTTCGATATATGTTCACAAAAATATTCATTAGATTTTCTTTAAATTTAGGTTCACTTCCAATTTCATCAGATTTTTCTTCAAATTTCCTAATATTTTCTACAGATTTATGTTTACATCAAGTTTCATCAGTTTTGTTTATTTCATCAAATTTTCAGTAGATTTATATTCACTTCAAATTTCATGATATTTTCTTCAGGTTTTTGTTCACTTCAAATTTCGTCTGACTTTCTTTAGATTTCATCAGTTTTTCTTCATATTTACGGTTACTTTAAATTTCATCAAAAAAATTTCAGACTTATGTTCCCATCAATTTTAATCTGATTTCATCAAATTTTCTTTAGATTTCTTCAGATTTATGTTCACTTCATAATTCATCAGATTTAATCAAATTTTCTTTAGAATTATTTATTTACTTCAAGCTTCATAAGATTTTCTTCATATTTATGTTTACCTCTAAATTCATCAAATTTTCTTAAGATTTCATCCGATTTCATCAGATTTTCTGTAGATTTATGTTCACTTCAAATTTCATCAGACTTATGTTAACGTCAAATTTCATCATATTTCCTTCAGATTTATGTTCACCTCAAATTTCCTCAGATTTTCTTCCTATTTCATTAGAGTTTCTTAAGATATATGTTCACCAAAAACTCATCATATTTTCTTCAGATTTAGGATCACTTCCAATTTCATCAGATTTTCTTTAAATTTCATCTGATTTTCTACAACTTTATGTTTACATCAAGTTTCATCAGATTTTATTTATTTCATCAGATTTTCTGTAGATTTATATTCACTTCAAATTTCATGAGATTTTCTTCAGGTTTTTGTTCACTTCAAATTTCGTCTGACATTCTTTAGATTTCATCAGTTTTTCT